>JANHFL010005700.1:648660-662706 GCA_032468155.1 Oxyrhabdium leporinum | reverse complement strand
GATAGATAGATAGATAGATAGATAGATAGATAGATAGATAGATAGATAGATAGATAGATAGATAGATAGATGAGAAACGGACGGACAGGGTACTTGAGCAGGATGAGCTAAAATGAAAAAAAAAAAATCAACATTAAGAAAATGTAATGGAAGGAATTTCTTATAAAAGCCAAGAGCTATGCAAGGATTCTTCCCCATTTCAAATGGCATCCAGCCACTAGCTACCCAGATACTTTGAAAGTGGCTGCACATACAAATGGCATTTGCAAAACAAATTTTTTTTGCGAACACTGATTATTTGCGAACACTGGATAGTTGTCATTCCTGTTTAAAATGTTAGGGATAACCTCTTACATCTTTTCACTAGAACAGGGGTCCCCAACCCTCAGTTCGTGGACCGACACAGGTCCACGGTATGCCAGAAACCAGGCCGCACAAACAAGTGAAGCCCGATCTGCAGGCTGCAGGCAGCACGCGAAACCAGGCTCCCCTCCGGTCCATGGAAAAACCTCTCTCCACGGAACTGGTCCTTGGTGAAAGATTGGGGGCCACTACACTAGAATACAGTCCTGTCTCTCTCATTCATTCTCTCTGACTCTCTTTCCATAATTTGCTAGACTTCATTCAGGAACCAGTCATGATTGCTGTAACTATAGCTGGTGAAAGTAATAGGTATACTATAATCTAGTTCTCATTTTTGTTTTCTCAATCAGGTTCAGATCTGACAATATGGTTTCATTTGACTCTATCATACAACATGATTACTTAAACTCCTTCCATGTAAGTACTACACTACCTAACTGATGGGAATAAGTATTTTTGAAGGGAGTCTTTCTAGAGAAAGACAGTAAAGAAACAGTTCTGGGAGAGGATTGGTGATTTTTTTAAAAAATTTAAGAAAACAGATATTTCTCCAGAATGAAAGCACGATCGAATGATTGAAAGCAAACAAAAATGATCGATTAATAAAATGAATAGTATAAAAGCAGAGTGTTAGCCAAATCAAGGCAAGCATATAAGGCATACCAAGAATGGGGTTCTGTGGACGTTCATCTCTCCTCTAACAGCTGATGCTCACCATATAGCTCAAGCCTGCTTTAATTTAGCAGCAAAGCTTCATAGCAAAGAAAATTAAATGCTAATCATAAAATTGTGTGCTACTGAAACAGTGACAGAGCTGGCTTTCTATGTATGCATGCTAATAATATCACCAAAGAGAACTTAACCTAGATAAATCTAGGCTAAGACAAGGATGGGCAAGACGGCATCTTCTGAGACCTTTTGGACTTCAGCTTCAATCAGTTTGTGGACGTTGTAGTCCCCCCCAGAAATGGAAGGCTGGAAAATGCCCACTGAAGCAGCAAGTTATTTGTTCCAAATGCTTAGCAGGGGAATACAACGCTGGAATACTCAGAGATTTCCAAATGCAATCTATTTACAGGGCTAGAAACCTGTTCTGTGGGTAGTGAATTTTTGACCTATTATGGTAGGGTTGCATAAATTTGAAAGATTGGGAAGATTAAAACAAATGTTATGCTTGTAACAATTAGAAACTACCAATCTGATATTTGATTACCATCTCAAGAGATTGTAGAGAAGGGATGAAGAAGTTGGCTTTGTGCGGCTGGTTGCTTTTTTCAGTCATATATAAAAGCAGCTAACGTTGCTATGAGCATCTGTTATCTTGGCTAGCACTGGAAACTCTGAAGATCCAAAAATGGCAGGGCAAGACCAAAGGAATGCACCGCTGAAGATCCTTTTGCTCTAAAAATATTCACCAGCAAATTGGTTTTTTGGCTTGCATGATTGTTCTTGGAGTGACAGGCACTTTCCAACGGACCCATTATGTATTTGTTAATAGTTTCTCCTCTCTCAAAGACAAAAAAAATAAACACTTTCAAAATCCATTATTTATTTTCAAAACGAACACGGGGATGTTCATGCATCTTCCCGGAAAGCTTAAAAAAATATATTGTACAAACGGTAAGAGATTTTTGTAGGTTAGGATTGAACTGTGGGGTCCTTGGTGCCCTTCGAGCTTGGCTGGTTTCTTGCAGACATTTCATTACCCAACAATGTAACATCATCAATACACTATGCTCAGAGGGCACCAAGGACTCCACAGGTGTTATGATCTATTTACCACACATACATCTCACTTGTAAGTACACAGTTCAGATGTACGTGTAATCCTCAATTTACAATCACAACTGAGCTCAAAATTTCTAGCAAGACATGTTGCCTGAATCTTACCCCATTTTACAACCGTTTTTTTTTTTTGGCCGCAGTTGTTAAATGAATCGCTGCAGCTAAGTTAGCAACATGATTGTTAAGTGAATCTGGCTTCCCCATAGACTTTGTCACAAGGTCGCAAAAGGTGACCGCCTGTCCCTGAGACACTGCAACCATCATAAATACAAGCGTCCAAATTCCAATCACGTGATTGTGGGGATGCTGCCATGGTTGTGTGAAAAAGAGTCATACATCATTGTTTTCAGTGCCATTGGAACTTCAAATGGTCAGTAAATGAATGGTTGTACATGTTTTCTTTTGGGAAACTTGTTGGTTATAAGGGGAGACATGCACACACTTTTACCCCAAATAAAGCAAGGCCAGGGAAGATGCAGCAAACCTACAGAATCTTTCCTGAACAAAGACCCTATATAACAGTTGTAGGTGTATTGTGGTCCTGAGTTCCCAGCCTACAGCCAATGGAGAAAAACTGCTAATTTTCCCGTGTTACAGAACAAATTCTTGCTAGCAATTTCCACTAATTTTGACAACCTTCCAGAAGATTGTAGTTTCTCCAGTCTTTGCGTTATTTACTGATGTGTCTATGAGCGTACCATCCCTGAACAAGAGTCAGATGTAGCCCTCAAAAGTTTAACCAAGCATGACATATAGCAATACCAAAGGGCAAGCCTTTGAATCTCACTCTATTGCACAACAGTTAAAAATACAGAGATAGTGTCAAAGAATCCTACTTTCTTAAAAGTAGATTTTACAGCTGTAGCTCAAAGTAGCACTAGAAAGAATAAAAAATGTAAATCTGTACACATATAGAACAAAACATAATTATATACAAAAGCTATGAGTGGCACAAAGAGCCATGGAAAACTACATGCTCGGCATTACAAGACAAGATACGAAGACCTGCGCATGGATTAGAGAACAAACAAAAGTGTGCGATATCATCAAGCGAGTAGAAGAATTGAAATGGAAATGGGTTGGTCACACAGGAAGAACTGATGGCAGGTGGACCAAGGCAGTCAGAGAATGGATCCCACTTGATAAAAAGCATCCACGAAAGAGACCTAAAACCAGATGGGTCGATGACATCAGCAAGTTTTGCAGGCCCAAATGGCAAAAGAAAGCTCGGGACCGTATAGGTTGGAAACATGCAGAAGAAGCCTTCCTCCTGCCATGGATAGACGATGGCTAAAATGATGATGATAACGAATATAGCCAAACACAGAAATAAAGGTCTTCAAAGTTAAATAACTATTGACTTCTTTGGTACAAACGCTTTATCAGAATATCATTTTCTGTCCATAAATCAATATATTTTTAATGATTCTGCATACTGAATATTATTTTGTAAACGAACAAATGCACCAAATATTGCTGTTAATGCAAAGTACCTGGCATCCTAGATTCAATCTGAAATCATATACAGCCTAATTTAAGTAGCTGAGTCCACATAGCTAGCTAAGCCATGATATTTTATCAAGTGGGTTTGATTTGACTATCTGTGACCTTACCATTTATGATTTGTAAACCATGGTCTGTAGCTTCCTCTTATTGAATATATGTTTATGACTTACTGTATTTGGTTACAATAATTTTTGAAGCAGTCAATAATAGCAATATTAAATCCCTATGGAGGGAACATATAATGGATTGCATCACGTGACAGCAAAAGTTAACACAAACATGGTTGATTGGGAATGATGACAGCAGTAGTTCAATATACCTTGGAAGGCTTCCATGGGAGAGGTCTGTTTTAAAGATACAAAAATATCACAAGGAATACATAAAGCAGTCGATGTAATAAATAGTATGGAATTATACTGCAAGAACGACAACCATAAAACTATATAGACACATCAAAATAAATGAAGTTTATAAAAAAAGAGAGAGAATAGTATTAAGTATTAGTTGGTATATTCTATGAATAGTATCATTTCTCAATAAAAGTGTCAGTTTTACTGTATTGGTTTCAGAAGCTTTGCAACTAAAAGTCCATCTCACTGATAGTAACGTGGTTGTTAAGTGAATCTGGTCTCCCCATTGACTTTGCTCATCAGAGGCCATGTCCCGGGGACACTGCAGCCATCACAAATATGAGTCTGTTGCCAAGTGTCTGAATTTTGATCACATGCTCGTGGGGGATCCAGTAATGATTATATGTGTGAAAAATGGTCATAAATCACTTTTTGCAATGCTGTTGTAACTTTGAACAGTCACTAAATGAACTGTAGTAAGTTGAGCACGACCTGCATAATATGACAGTAACATTTGCTTGAAAGCATACAAAACTCTGGGCCCAGTTTTGGTCCATAATTTTTAAAAAAATATTTGAAGGGAAATGACATAGCTCAATCATTCTAAAGGTATCTTATAGATTTCTCTCTCTGATAATTCCACACAAGCCATTAAGAGCTTTTAAAAACTCCTTTTGCCCCATCAAATAACTTAAATCCATTAAGTTTCTCCAAAGAAATTACACTCTGCTAAAAGTATGCTTTTTGTTCAGAAAACAAATTAAACCAGACCAAATTACTCTATGGTAACTTGACTTTTTAAAAGTAATAAATATAACTACTGTACATTCTCTCCCAGAGTTTTTAATGGTTCTTTTCTAGAAGAAACTAACACTAGTATTTTTTTTTGTCTGAGTACAATTTATTTTGCCCCACAGGGGCAAAACAGTCACTCTCACACACATTAATTTTCACTCTCTCACATTAAGCAAAATATTTAATCTGAAATTTGTTGAAGAGTTTATGTTTGCCCCCCAAAATCATTGCTACCACACGATCATATTAAACAGATTGCCCTCGTCATGTATTATGAAAGTCTATTTTCTGATGAATTTTTTTTAAAGTCTATTTACTTATTAAGCTGAATTATATTAGAACTCTTCTAACTAAATAGAATTATCTTTAAAAACAAATAATCAGTGAATGGAATCAATATTTTTTTGCTGAAAAAGGATTGTGGTACTTTGACTACAATAAATGCTTTTTAATCCCAGAAAGTAAAGAAGAGGCAACAAATTATTAGATTACATGCAAATAACATCCATTACCTTTGCCTAATGAAATGTTTACGTTCAGTTTTGTTGATCTGAAACCATTCATAAATATGTATAATGGGTTGTATGTATCCAGACTAACTTAGTCACCTTGCAGTATCATTCAAATGTTATATTCTAAGGCTTTTCTACATCCCAAAAAATAGACAGCTTTCTGTTTTGGGGCTTCAATGCTCCTCTGGAACAACAGAACAGCTGCACTAATAATATTCAGAAGGGCCTTGACATCATATGCTTTCATGTCATACAGTAGCATAAGATTAAATCCAGACTCTTAATTAATTGGGACTGAATTTAAAAGAGCATTTCAGGCTGTGACATAAAAGAACATCAGTTAGTTTCCCTCCCACCTCCCTCCCAAAATAGGGTGCTTCAAAATGGTCTTTGAAAAAATTATGAGACTAAGACACATGGCAGAAAATGAACGGCTCAATGTTTATTCGTATTGTTAGAAATTATATTTGGCTTACCACTTCTCAATCTTCCTTTCTAATCTGCTTTAATGCAAAAATATAACAACATAAAAGAAAAAAAAAGATTTTAAATCCCCAAATATTATATTAGATATTTTTGGGGGAGGGGTGTATATCTCTTTTTCCTCTATTAGGAAAGCACCCAGCTTAAGCACCCAAATTTCCATCTTCCAAAATTAGTTCAACAGCACATCAATTCACTCTTTTATGTCGATGATGTGTTCATTTTGTCCGTAAGTTTTGCTGGCTTTAAGACAAGTGCAAGTTTGCGTGTTCTTCAATTTCATTGCAAAAATGAAGAATTGATCAAAAATTATTCTAAGATCATTTTATTTTTCCAAATGTCCCAAGCCACACAACTGGCAAATAGAAGGGTACACTGTCAAACAAATTTAAAAACCTCCAAATGTTTAGAGATATTTCTCTAACTTCCAGAGCTCCCAAAATGTCTACTGGGACGATGTATCCCAGAGGACACAAGCTCAGCCTCAATTATACAACCTTTCTTTTGTAATTGAAGCATATAGCTCATCCCAGCTGCTGTTAAGTTATTTACAGCTAAGGCTTGTGCTCAGTTACTGTATAGGACTCAAATAGGTCCATGCAGTGATAGCAGTATTAAATAAAGTTTAATCTAAATCTTTGATCAATATTTTTCAGGTCTCTTTTTCTGTCCCAAATATTGTGGTTTGGCAAGAGACTGGAGTCACTAAAGTCAAATACAGCCTTTGGATTGTTCAATTATTACATTGCTCAGCTGGATTGCCCCTTTAAATATATTAGATGATTTTGAACACTCCTGGGGAAAAAAAATCCATTTTCAATAAACTACATTTTTATGATTTTTCCCAGGGCATTATTTAGTCATTGGGACTAAAGCAAAGTAGTTCAACTTTGAAACAAAAGATTCTAAATGCGGAAGGCCAATGACATTGTTAAATACATTACGGAACAACCTGCACAAACAGTTTCCAAATTTTAACTTGGCCAATTATCTGGACTAAACCACTGTTGTGAAATTTAGAAGAGTCCAATCCTTGGGCTACTTTAATGCTCTTCCTACAGCAGTGTTGAAAGAGAAATCCCTGTTGCCAATAAATAGTGTCCTTATGATGGAAATACAACAGAAACTATGGCCTCTGTTTTGCTATTCTGGTTTGCCGTGATTTTTCCTCTCCTTTATAAATTCCCATTCTGCTTTACTTATATTAGTTATTAGACAAAAAACCCCACCCCAATTTAAATGTTGCTAAGTCTTGTTATACCGTTTAAAAATTCTGCCCTACTATGGGCTGTGATTTTTTTAGGTCTTCTTCTGGTCAATGATTCTCATGACGTTTGTCTAAAATTTATCTATTTTAAGACATGTAGAAAACAGCTCCTTTTTCAAACAGTCATCATCTTTAAATTTCCAATTCCTCCTCCCAAAACCAGGCTAACTAGCAACACTTTTCAACTGAAACACCATTACTCCTAAGATTTAAAAGAGATTTAAAATTCTAAACGGCTTTCAAAACCAGGCATGTGTTGCTGTCCTTTGTTCTCAGACATTGAGCGAACTAGAAAGTTAATTTTGTACCCTCAAGAACAGTGCTGACAATCACATGTTTTCCTACTTGCTCATTAATTTGTCAAATTTTTGCATAATAAATCTTTTAGAGATTTATCATATGCACAAAGGAGTTATCGAAAAAGGAATGGGAAGAATATGACAATTATCATAACATGATACAAATAACATTCCAGCTCTTTTGTATTAAAGGCACTAATCTCCACCCAGAAATGTTCTTTTTTGTGTGTACAGAGTCTGCCTGACTAGTTTATTATTTCTTCGAACTTGTACATCTTTCATTAAAGTCAATTCCTGAACATTATGCCTGATGCAATTTTTGACTTAGGGGGCAGGATCGCTCTAGAAGTTGATAACAATAGCAATAGCATTTAGACTTATATACAACTCCATAGTGCTTTACAGTACTCTGTAAGCAGTTTACAGAGCCAGCATATTGTCCCCAACAATCTGGGTCCTCATTTTACCAACCTGGAAACAAGGTGGTAAAAGGTTTACCAACATGGAAGGCTGAGTTAATCTTGAGCCGGTCCGAATCAAACTGCTGGCAGTGGACCCAGTTAGCCTGCAATACCGCATTCTAGCCACCGCACATTAAATGGAAGACATGTGCCTTTTCACTTTAATATATAGATGATATAGGTAATACACAGATAATCCCAACAGACAATGTGCTGAACCATTGCTTTCCACTAATTTTTAATTGCCTGGGTTCTTCTGAATGCAGGTCTTCTAGAAAAGTACAGAGGAATCCAGTATAATCCAATTATTACCAATTCAAATAACTATAGAAATTGATAATTATCTACAGAAATATGGCAACAACATATTTCGTGTCTGACTCAAGGGGGCGGTATTCATCTCCATTTCTTAGCCAAGGGAGTCAGCATTGTCCAAAGAACTTCTGTGGACATGTAGCCAGCATGACTATATGCCAAGGTGCACAGAACATTGTTACCTTCCCACCAAAGTGGTACCTATTTATCTACTTGCATTTGCATGCTTTTGAATTGCTAGGTGGACAGGAGCTAAGGGAAGTAATGGAAGCTCACCCCATCGTGCGGGGCTTGGCCCTCAAACCCGGCCTGTCAGCTTTCTAGCTGACAAGCTCAGCGTCTTTAACCACTCAGCCATCATGCCCCTTATATGATATGTAAGCTTTACAAACATGGGAAGGGGTCACAAATAATTACAATTATAACAAATTGCAGTTTTCAATATACAATAGGCCATTTGCACCTAAACTGGGGCTTAAATATATAGAATAAAATACATGTAGATATTCACATAGCTGGAGAGAAATCTGTCCAAATATAGGGTAAGTACAGTTGTATTTTTAGAACAGACTTTTAGGGAATGGATAAGTAATACATGGTGAGACACATATTCAAGAGAGCTGAGTTCACATACTCCTTGAATTATTAAAGAAGCTTATCATAATTTCAAAAATAAGATAGAGTGGTCTTTGGGGAAAGAATCCCCAAAGAGTAAAGCCAGCATTTCTTTGAAAAAAGGTCATCTCAACAGCCTCAGCATGTGCCAAAGGACAACTTTGCTGTTTTTAATCTGCTCAGTTGACTCCCTCTAACTCAATTTATCTACAGCAAGGATGTGTTAACGTTATTTGACAGTTACTATTAAAGTATCACAGGCCTCTGTCTTGTTTATACAGCAACTTTACTGAGTCTTTCTGTTACATCAGTCATTTTAAGCAAAACATCCAGAAAAGAACATGTTGTATACAAGTATCAAGCTGAATACGGTACTGTAAAGATCCTTATGTAATAAGTCAATACCTCACTCCACATGAGAGACACCTAAGCAGCATTATGAGATTACCAAAGTTTACAGAAATAGGAGAACACTGTGAGATATACATTAAAAAAATAATTAAGAACTATATCCACCCCACAAAAAAAGTTTACAAAAAAAGCTTGCTCAAGACTGACAGAAACTGGCTGACTGTTCAGAATTATAAATGAATTATAATTGAATGAATTATAGAAATATTAAAAAATGAATTATAAATAATTATAAAATGAAAGAAAAATTGTGAAATATTTTGAAAGAATATTTTGAGATATGTTTGGCTGGCCCTGCTTACAAAGCAGCAAGTAAAAGCCCTCTCCTTCCTTAAATCTGATTTGCAGAATAACAGCATTATTTACAAATTACCCCAAAAGCTGTTGTGGTGATATGGTTATATAAATGCTTAGCATAATTTTACCTAGTGTAGTAACTTCCAACATGTCAGACTTCATGTTGACACTGACTACTCTACTGAGATGATGGCATTTGCTTCGTGGTATAGGTAGTCTCTGATTAATTACCACAATTGAGCCCAAAATTTCTGTTGCTAAACGAGACAGTTGTTAAGTGAATTTTGTGCCATTTTACGACCTTTCTTGCCACAGTTGTTAAGTGAATCACTGTAGTTGTTAAGTCAGTAAAACGGTTGTTAAGTGAATCTGGCTTCCCCAATGCTTTTCAGAAGGTCACAAAAGGGGATCACATGACCTTGGGACACTGCAACTATCATAAATATGAGTCAGTTGTCAAGCGGCCAATTTTTTATCACATGACCATGGGGATTCTGCAACAGTCATAAGTGTGAAAAATGGTCATAAGTCACTTTTTTCAGTGCTGCTGTAATTTTGAACAGTCTTACAACTGTTGTAAGACGAGGACTACTTGTGTATGTAGAGCAGTATTTCTTAACCTGGACAACTTGAAGATGTGTAGACTTCAACTCTTAGAATTCCCCAGCCAAACTTACACATCTTCAAGTTGCCCAGGTGGAGAAATACTGATTTAGAGAATAACTTTCTGTGAAGGCCAGGTAAGAAATTTGCACTAGGAAAGCAAACTCTCTTAAACTGAAGTTGGTGTAGAAGTGGTTGGGCATTGCCTTCTTTCCTGATTTTTTTTTAAAAATTAGTCTAGTTTCCTAGGATTTGCTGATGGTCTAGAATCTTTTTTATTATTGGGCATTTCTATTAATTATATATATTTGAATAGAAGGCAGCAGTACATGTAAATCACGATTAAGGCAAATTTCATGCCTGATTTTGCTGTTCCAATGTTAAAGAGTTTTAAAGAAGCAGAAAATGAAATAAATTTTCTTGAAAAAAAATAGATGTGGTAGATAACATCAATCGTGTAGGAGCCCAGTTTATTAAGCCCGACCTTAATTCATTCAAACCATGAAATTTATGTTTTATACAGGGTTTGGACTACTGTATACTAAGGATGAAGTGCAGTCATAAATAATGTCTCATCCTCCATTAAGAACCTCTTGGATATGTTTTGTATGAAATCAAAGAATAAATCACTCAGAATAGGGTCTAATTGCAATCTTAACATTTTAAATTGGGTTGGAGACCACTTCAAAGACTGAGATATTCTCCGCACAATCATACCAGGGCTGTGTTTGTACTGAGATCATAAATAAGTGTTTTTCACATGATCCAGCTTCTCATGTATCATAGTTTAACATTGTTATAAGATAAAATAAGATACAAAATACGAAAGTAAATAGGAAAACAGTGGGGAGTAAGAGGGGGAAGAGAAGTGAGGAAGGATTAGGAAAAAGAAAAAGGAACATCGACTTCCGACTCTCTCTGTTGCAGTAAAATAAGGCATTAACATCAAATCACAACTTTTTGTTTTTTTTTAATAATAATATAAACTCGCCATTTCTATAAGGACCTATCAGTCTAATCGGTAAAACCCAAAATCAAAGTTTCATTCTTTTCCACTTCAAGCCCAAAGTTCAGAAGCGGTCTCCATGTGGAAACGAAAGTACTTATATTCTTTTTCTTTCATCAAAATTGTCGATGTTGCCATTTCGGCCAATTCCCATCAACTTCTGCAACCATTCGTCCATGGTAGGAACTGAAGTCTCCTTCCATTTTTGTGCATACGATAATCTTGCTGCTGTCAACATATATAGTAACAAAGTTCCATTTTTATTTTTATTTTGCTTCTCATGTATCTAACCTGTAAAATCATTTCTGGGGGATGACAGTAAATATTTGAAAGAAGATGATGTCTTAACATGACCAGGTTGTCAATCTTTTCTGAGCCTGTTACAACCCTTCTTGATTAGAGTAATGGGGCTGCCTTGAAAACTATATGAAAATTGTAGTTGGTGTGGCCACCAACCACCGCTCAAAGTTACAGGGGTTATATGCTATCTAGAATGAAGTATCTGAACTCTCTGCCGATTTGCTTTGGGGGCGCAATTTAAAAGGCTGGTGTTGAACTTTAAAGCTATAAAAACAGCTTGGGCCTCATGCTCCTCCTAAGCCAAGCTACTTAGATCAACAGGAGAACCTTTTGCCAAAAGTACAACTGTCTGCTCTGGGGGAAAGTATCTTTGGCTTAGACTTTGCCAGCAGGAAAACAACAAAGACCCGTCTTTTTCACCAGGTTTTAATTCTCTTAATTGATTTTTATGGCACTGATTTTATTGCCGTTGTTCACATTATGCATTTAGTTTTAATTGTTCTAATTGCTTTAAGCTGCCTTGAGTGCATGCAGAAGCAGAGAGGCAAGGCGTAAATCTAAATAAATGAAAACAAACAAATTTAAAAAAAAACAACATTGCCAATAGAAGGCTTCAATCAGTGGAAAGGGGAAAGGGGCATTTCCGCCTCTCCTCCAAAAACATTTATGCTTCTCTTTGAAGCAGAAAGGGGATGAAGGATACCTACTATACTATAGTGGAGCATTCTGCATATGCAATATTAAAATGTACCTTTAATGATCTATGGTACATGCAACAGCTGAACAAGTCTTGCCCAACTTCAGTCTCTTTCTGAAGACTGAATAGTAATAATAATAATAATAATACTATTGTATTATTATTGTTGATAAAATGGTGACCACCAGGTTGGGGGAAGCTGAGCTAATGGATAGGCCATTAAAAACAGCAGTGTCATTAATGCTTTTAGTGAAAACTAGCTTAATATGAAAAAAAAAGTTCTCTGAAAACATTAATAAAAATATAATGGTTTAATGGTTTAGAAAAATCTACGTGGAATTTTATTAAGTATTTTATGCAGCCAATATTTTCAGAACACTTGAGATATATGGCCCAGAATGTCCCCATGTTAAAGTTCCCATGTTAAATTGCTATAATAGGCAATTTTCAACTAATAAAATATATTATTAATTAAACAAGCAGGAAACCGAGCCCTGCAATATAAACTATGGATACTAATAATGGTAGCTCCTGACTTCTATTAATAATGCTACTTTTGTTTTGTTGTGTACAATTTAATTAATTTCACTAATTAATATGAAATATAAAAACAGAGGATCAAATATCAGCTCAGATTTTGGGTTCCACTCTAAACTGAATATTTTTTACATTTGTACTCAGTTGGATAATTATAGTTCAGCTATGATCAACTTTTGACCAGAACATTGGGTTTCATTTTTAAAATAAATTATCTACATTATTAACAGAGAACCCTATTGTTATTTGACTGGGCTGTTTAAAAGAGACTGTGGAATATGTGAATATAAAATTTAAATTGATTGTATCATGAAGGATTAAAAAAAGGTATGCAATAAAAATGAAAAATAATAGCACTATATACAACTATGAATTAATAAAAGCTTTAACATTGCTTATTTCATTAACGCATTCTGTAAGAGGCCAATGGAATTCAGACAAAGCTTATGTAAAAGTATTATTTATTGATAGAGTTTCATTCGTAAATCCCTTGAGACCCAAATTGGGTCTCTCCAGATTTTGACCACAAACCTGCATGCATATAAATCTCACTGAACTCAACAGCACTTGACCTCTAAACAGGCCAGATAGATCATAACGTTCACACTTGTACATGGAAATAAAAGTAAGCACTTCTAAACACATAAACACGTCATGCCACTGCACTACACAGTTCAGATTTCTAAAGCAAGTTAACATGAGTCTATGCTTCTTCCCCCATAACCTCTCTTTTCCCTGAGCCAAACTTAACTTTCCCCCTTCATTTTTTCAACCTCAATGAAAGAGTTCATTGGAGTTGAACAAGAATTTGAACATGCTTCAAACCAGTTAACATTCACTGAGTTAATATTGCTGCCAATGAATTATTTCATCACCACTTGGAGGAAATTTGCTGGCAGTGGAACAGTCTGAAGAAGCAAGCTGCAAATTGGTTAGTGTAACTTAATAAGAGTATTATAATTGTCCCTGTCACGAATCCTTAGCAAAGAGATGATGAGCTCTATTTTCTGCTGGAGATTTTAGATATTGATTTATTTAGTACTTCCTACATGAACAATCTAGTCCAGGGGTGTCAAACTCGATTTCATTGAGGGCCGCATCAGGGTTGTGTTTGACCTCGGGGGGCTGGGGTGGGTGGGGCCAAGGTGGGTGGGGCCAAGGTGGGTGTGGCCACTTGTGTCAGGGGGGTGCCTGTGATGGCCCGAGCACTCTGCCAACGAAAATAGGCTCCCGAGCTCCGTTTTCAGCTGTGACGGTCTCCTGCAGCCCCGCCAGCAAAAATGGAGTGGGAGGGTGGCTGCCCTGAGCTCTGTTTTTGCTGACAGAGGGCTGCAGAGGCCATCATGGCTTGAAAATGAGTCTGGGAGGGACATGCGCAGCCCTCCTGAGCTCCATTTTCGCTGGCAGAGGCACTGCGAGCTGGTCCTTCACTGTTTCCAGGGTG
>JANHFL010005700.1:628874-643424 GCA_032468155.1 Oxyrhabdium leporinum | reverse complement strand
GTCTGTCTGTCTGTCTGTCTGTCTGTCTGTCTGTCTATCTATATCCATCCATCCATCCATCCATCCATCCATCCATCCATCCATCCATCCAATCATCCGTAATTCAGCTCTTGAAGTAATCGCTTTCCACAAACTTCTCTTTCCTCCTTCACCTAAAACAATGGGCCTAAAAGAGTGGACCTATTTTCTTTGCAGCTTCATCTTTCCTATGACACAGGAAAGATTGACATTGTCAATCTTTCTCCATGTCGATGCATTTTTATCTATCTCAATGACCATGAGAAGCCATGCTGGCATTAGTTAGTCATCTAATAAAGTCAGGCAGAGCTCTGCACCTCACAGAAGTAAGGCCTGCTAAATTCAGATGGGCTTATTTCCAATTTAACTGTAGCTAAATTAATCCTTTACTTTAATAGGATTTTGTACCGAACAGATATTTGCAGGACTTCAATGTCTGTCCTTGAAGGACAAGTCATTGTAAGATGTGTAAAAACATAATAAAGCAGATAGGTTTTCTTGCTCAGAACATATTAATATTTGAAATTAAGGGTCTTTGGTGCTCTCTGAGTTTGGTTGTTTTCTTGCAGACGTTTCTGCAATGTTTCTTTCTGATGTTGAAACTAAGGACCCCTCTTTTCAATCCTGAGCTATAAATATTCTTCTTTATTAACATCATTGTTTATTAATATATTATTAATATATGGAATCAATTTACGTGTAATCCTACACAGATCAGAGATTACAAGAAAATCCAGTGGGATTTATACCCAGGTAAATATGTATGGCGATGTAAAGATAAGAATAAAGATATTCTCCTGTTTGGATGGACCCCTAATATATTTCATCCATGTACCAGTAGTTTTCTTCAAAAGCTGAGAAAATGTCATTACTCCTTCTCCTCCCCTCTCAGTTTCACCTGTAGCCCTGGGGTTCCCAGGTAAACCACCACCCCCATTCAAAAACCAGTAAGGTTAGTAGCACTAGTGCTAGTAAAACCACACCTCTTAGTTTCCAAGATCCACCAAAGTCAATAACTGAATCAGGTTATTGAGTGGTGACTTTTCAAGTGGAATCAGATATTCTAGTGGTGACTTTTCAAGCTACTCCCTGATATTTTTTACCTGAAAAAATTCAGGGTCTTATAGTATGTAAGGTCTTTCCTGTAATTTTCCATAAAATGTGTCCAGGGTGCCTTAAGTGCCCCAGAGAGTCACAGGAAGAAATATAATGTTGAAGCATCCCTTCATGTTGACTCCACCAAACTCCATATGGATTCATATTTCCAGTAAGTGGCATATTAGAAGATATACCATGTTTTCCCCAAAATAAGACCCGGTCTTATTTTCTTTTCAGCTCCAAAATAAGCACCAGATCTTATTTTGGGGGGATGTCATGCCCGCTTACCTTAGGACCACTGCAGCCAGGCCTTCCACGCCCGAACACCTGTTGCGCCACTGCCTGACTTCTTCTGTGGCCACTCACTTTGTAGCTCTTTGTGCCAGTGCCACACAGCCTCTGTTGTGCCGTTGTGTGCATGGGCAGCAACACAATGTACCATGCTGTGTCCTGCCGCAAGTGGTAGTCCACAAGCAGCAGCACTGTTGCGACATGCCACGTGGTATCCTGCCATGAGCGTTGGCACTGGCATGATGTGCCATGTGGCATCTGGCTGCAGAAGAAGTCAGGCAATGGCATGACAGGTGCAGGGGCATGGGAGGACTGGCTGTGGGGGTCCAAAGATTAGTGGGTGTGGGGTGAATGGGGCAGCTCCCCCCCACCCCCACCATAACTTGATTTTTACACATGTGCCTCACCCCACCTCATACAACCAGATGGTGGGCAGGTCTTAGCTAGGGCTTACTTTTGGGTTAGGGCTTACATTCAGTGCATGCCCAAAAATTGGGCCACAGCTTGTTTTCAGGGTAGGTTGTATTTTCAGGGAAACACAGTATATTGGTGGTTTTGAAAATATGACAGCAACAAGAAAATAAAGCAGAACTTCAAATATTGGCGTATTCAAATACGTCAGGTTGTGCAAAAGAATGCTCTCAGGATTCTCAGAAATGGAATGATGTTAATCTGGTATCTTCAGTCCCAATGCCCACAGAAATGATTGTCAGGAAGCAAGAGTGATACTCAAAGGTGTTTTGGACAAGCTATTTCCATTGCCACACATCAATGTTTTCAGAACTGCCTGGATGAATCTTTGTGGAAAATGCATCAAATCCAGAACTGAAAACCAGAGAAATAAGATGTCAGATGATTAGCTATAAAGCTTACAAGCAAAATGAATATTTTCTAATGAAATGTCAAAGATGGTGATGGTGGAAAAGCTAAGGAAGAATAAAACTGAAAAAATCCCACACCTAAAAAATTTAAGAACATACTCCAGAACATAAACATAAACAACCATGACAGATGCATTACTATGCAAATCATATGAGTATAGAATTGACTGGAATTTGCATATCTTAATATATTGTGTTACAAAACAGGAGGTGTGCAAGCAGCAGAATATGATTGCAATGAAAGGTTGTGTTGATTCTTATGTTCTTTTGTGGACAATGCATCTCCGGTTTCAAAGCTACTTATTTATGGCTTGCAGTTAAAAAAGCGATCATAGAATTCTGGGAGTAATTACAAGGACAAAAGAACACAAATAAAGAGAGTGACCATTAAAGACATAAATAGATATTCATCAACAGATGCTGACAATATTTTTTGTCTTCTCCTGATTAAAAATCAATACATGCAGATCAAAGATAGCTGTTGTGACCTAGGCTTCACAAAAGCACAAAACAGATTCCTTGTCCCGACAAAACCCATTTTTATTTGGCTAATGTGAATTCCTAGCATTCACATCCAGCAAAGTCCCAGCAAACAGTCTTTCAAGGGTGAATTGCAACCATAGACCTTATCAGTCTTGGAGAGTTGCCAGGTCAATAGCTTCCAAGCGCAACGCTGTACAAGGAAATACTTGGCAAGGAGTCTCTGTGAGTCACGAACTCAGATAAGCAAATCTTCACACTAATTAAACGAACTAATTGTCTCCTGCAAACACCACTCTCCTTTCGCTCCTATTTATTCCCTGTGGGAGGGGCCATTCAGCGTCCACCTATGCCTTTACTTCAAAGTCGACCCGTTTCTTAATTGCTCCCTTCTCCTGATGGTTCTGCGCATGCGCACATCGGGAACAGGCTCCAGCTGTTCTTCTGCCCCACTGATCTCTGACTTCGAAGGTAGATGATAACTGTCGGACGGCCCTGGCCCCATCTCTGTCTCCGACACCGAGCCCTCGTCAGAGCCTTCCCCAGACTCCAGGACTGGCCCATGTTCCTCCTCAACCTCCTCACTGTCTCAGTCTGCCGCCATCTCTGCTGGCGGGCCACAACAATGCTGTGGGAATGACGTGTTCAGCAGAGTGATGGCAAAACAGCCTTTGTGTCTTGTTGTTTTGGCATTCAATTAGACTATCAATAAATATTAGGCTCTAATATCCTGGGAAAACAGCTTGAATTAAAAAGGGGGGGGAAAGGAAGTTCTACTTCCTTGAGCCACATTTTCCTGTAGTCAGGGAAATGGTTGCCATTTTGGCGTACCCTACAATCCCCCCCCTTTTTTTTTTGCACTGGTTCAGCATCTACTGCGCACCAATGTGTTTTATGAAAAATGGAAGGCTATGCAATCCTAACATCAAGCAAGGAAGCCTGTAGTCCTTATCCATCTTCTGCTTGAAGATGGTCAGCTGAGCCAACCTTACATTCTCCCCTGATGACTGTCTCCATTGTCAAAATGCTGCTCCTGACAGGATGATTTCCATAATAACTGGAATCAGCTTTCTTGGATTTTAAGAAAAGATCCGCACAAGGTGCCTTCAGATACTAGAAAGGCCCAATTGTCCACTAATCCTTGCCCTGCCTGTCTTTCCTTCAAGCTAGCTATATCCAGTATCTACCTCATGTCTGCCCTTCTTTGCATCTATTTGTGTTGGGCTTTAACTCCCCAGATCATATGAATTTGGCCATTGTGCTTTGCAAACCACAAATTACACCGATGAGTGGCATGTGTGAACCCAGACAGAGCATCTCTGTAGAAGGCTGAAATCCTACAACTAGACAGAACTTGCTTCTGAGTAAACCTAGGCCTCTACAAAATGCACACCCAAAATAGGAAGAGAGCTCCTCTCTTGAAAAATGCACACATCTGTTAGACAGGGCAGCTGCCTCTTCTGTGCATATTTTTAAAAAAATCAAGAATCACCTCGTAATACATGAATTGTAAGCTTTCAGTCTGCCTATAGTGTACAGCTGCATTCTCAGAGATTCGCAGGGCTACTTTCCCAGAAAGGTGCCACGTTAGAGGAGTAGAAAACAGACAGATTTAAATATTATGTAAAATGTTGGTACTGAATTTATTTCTTCCCCAAGCATTAATCCAATACTGATATACAGCAATTGTTGTAATTTCTTAAAAGGAAGGAAGGAAGGAAGGAAGGAAGGAAGGAAGGAAGGAAGGAAGAAAAGGAGAGAAGGGAGAAAAGGGAGGAAGGGAGAAAAGGAAGGAATGGAGGGAGGGAGGGAGGGAGGAGGGAGGGAGAGAGAGATGATAGAGGAAGAAGTAAAAGTAGAACCAGAGATATAGAGCTAGAGCTAGATATGAAAAATTGTAATTGCTTAAAAGTTCTTTCCTTGCTAGAATAAAAGGAGGGATGGAGGGAGGGAGGAAGAAAGGAGAAGGAAGGAAGGAAGGAAGGAAAAGAAGAGGTAAAAGTATAAATAGATAGATAGAGATGAACAATTGTAATTGCTTAAAAGTTTGTTCCTTGCTAGAATAAAAGGGAGAAAAGGAAGGGACGGAGGGAGAGAGACAGAGAGAGAGAGACAGAGATGATTGAGGAAGAGGTAGAAGTAGAAACAGAAATAGAGATAGAGGCAGAGATAGAGAAACAAAGTCACTTACTGGCTATTTCCTCTTTCTTTTCTTCCGCAGATTACAGGCACTCCTTTCAGCGAGGGCCCCCCAGATTCTGGGAGATGTGACCCCTACTGCCTTTTTGATATTTGAGCAGAGGGTAACAGCGATGGCAGGAGCCGGAGGAGATTGATTTGAAGAGCCACATTGAACAACATGTAGTCCAACTCTCATCTGAGCCAACCCCACCCTTTCAGTTCCTCTTTTCTTAGTTTCTGACCAAGCTGTCTCTATTTCCTCTCACCGAGAGGCCACCTCGATGCAAGGCAAGATCTTTTTTTTTTTTAGTTTTAGGGGAGGGAGGGATGTCTAGTCTCTGCCCTCTCTCCAAAGGCGATGAAATCATCTCCCAGGTGGGAAAAGACTGGAAAAGGCAGCTGGACAACTGGATAGATGTGGAAGCCAAAAGGGACCAACAAAAGCTTTCCAACTAAGGGCTTCACACAGTATTTTTCTTCCAACAGTTGAACTGGAAATGTCCTATGGAATTCAAAAGCTTGCTACTTTACCGGTGGCCCTTTGGAAGAAAAGATGGCAGAGCAAAGCACAAAAATACAGCTACGGTTGGCATGAAGAGTTTAGCTGAAAAAGGGGGAACAATCCAAGGTAGACACTAATAAAGGAGAATATTTGTAGCTCAGGGTTGAAATCCGGGGTCCTTGGTGACGCTGAGCTTGGTGGTTTCCTTGCAGATGTGTCATGAACCAACTAGGGAATATCATCGCTGCTAGCACTGATGATGTTGCCTAGTTTGGGTAAACACTGGACTCATTCACACACACATCAAGTCCTGGGATTGGTTTGGGTTTAGCTGTGTACTGTGGGGTCCTAGTTCATACACTCCGTACCCTAAAATGTATGGCTCTTAACCTAGCGAAATGAAGCTTATTCAGTAACCCAGGGGTAAGCCAAGAATGGAATAGGAATAGGAATGGAATAGGATAGGATAGGATAACAGAGTTGGAAGGGACCGTGGAGGTCTTCTAGTCCAACCCCCTGCTCATGCAGGAAACCCTATAGCATTTCAGACAACTGGTTGTCCAATCTCTTCTTAAAAGCTTCCAGTGTTGGAGAATTCACAACTTCTGGAGGCAAGTTGTTCCACTGGTTAATTGTTCTGTCAGGAAATTTCTCCTTAGTTCTAGGTTGCTTCTCTCCTTGATTAGTTTCCATCCACTGCTTCTTGTCCTGCCCTCAGGTGCTTCGGGGAATAGCTTAAAATAGTTTTCAGTCATTAGAATTGATTGCTAACTGATATTAAGTCATCCAGTGAAAAAGCATACTGAAAAGCCCCAGTCTGATCTATATGTAGCTTTTGTCAATATCAATCAATCAATCAATACCATATATAAACTAAAAGATAAAGTTGCTTCCTGTAATTTTAACATTAAGTTACTTTGAAATTAAATTATAAATTATATTATTAATTATAATTGTTTAGTCTCACAGTCAGCCAGATCTTCTGACCGGATTTGGCAATTTTATCCACCCATCGAGTTCTTCCCAAAGACCTGGGATAGGCAGATGTTCATGTTGTACGATGTTAGATTTTTAGAGGTATTGTCGCAGGATGTAAGGATTAAGTATAATTTATATATTTATTTTAAATTATCTCTTTGACGGAGATGGGCAGTTTAGAAATATGAAATATAAATAAATATACTGTGAGAATATCTGTAATATATAATTCAGCAGGTAAGAAAGAGTTCAGTGAGCATATATGCTTGCCCTATATCTATGTGAATTTTATATCAAAAGTTAATATCGTAGTCATGAGTGTCCATGTGGGAAGTCAGAAGGTCAGTGATAAAACATTTATAATAACATCATTGTTTATATGCCATGAGCTACGTACTATAGATCTTAAGTTATTAGAGAACAATTGCTTCGAAAAAAAATAAAAAATTTATTGGAAAAAAAAAAGAGAACAATTGCTTCAAATAAATATTAACAAAACAAAGTTTATCGCATTATTAATAATATTAATAAAGCTTGTCTAGAATACTAATGATCTGCATATAGAGAAGGTG
This sequence comes from Oxyrhabdium leporinum, assembly GCA_032468155.1. NCBI lineage: Eukaryota > Metazoa > Chordata > Lepidosauria > Squamata > Cyclocoridae > Oxyrhabdium > Oxyrhabdium leporinum. Next base: position 636,423 of record JANHFL010005700.1, on the reverse strand, counting down.
ATGTGCTTTAAACAACTGAGGATGATTTTTCATCCAATGGCTGAATATGAAACTCACACAATTTATGTGACTCAGAATGCCCCAAAGAGCTCTGCAACTAACATGTCATATTTTGAGCATATTGATCCCAGTGGCACATCAGCTTTTTGCTACGTAAGAAATTCAAAACTTACATAGTACAGAACTTGTACCAGGTGGCATATTAGCTATCAGACTCACTGATCAAAATTTTGAAGAAAATGGTTTCAGACAACCTGCCTGTGCCCTCCACTGTCACCCAGTGAATAAAAGTGCATTTACTAACGTAGAGACAGAAATATGGTTTAGTAGCTTTAATACATGATTGAAGGAAAGTACCTTTCCTCGGTTCCAATTCCTTTCCTATTTGCTGATGATTTTAACTCCAGATGGAAATATGAGAACAAAGGAAAAATGGGTCAGTAAAGGTGTGTTTCCCCCCCCCATTTGTTGTGTTAATTTGTCCACGAGCAAGAAAAGGTTGCATGAAAACAAGAGAGTGGTTCAGGTCCTCAATCTGTCAGATTGAGGAACAGCAAATGACAGAAGAGCTTAAAAGGAGATGAGAGGACATTTATGGAGGAAAAAAGCATTCTAAGATTTTAGCTCGTAAATCTGTGTCTGATGAAACCATCTAATGATATAAAAGGTTATTCGCGCGTGGGGGGGGGGATGTTTCCAGCCAAATCACAGCAGATGATGGCACTGTCAATATGAAAGACGGCAAAAACCCCTGTACAGGTAGCCCTCGACTTACAAACATTTGCTTAGTGACTGTTCAAAGTTATAATGGCACTGGGGGAAAAAAAGTCTTATGACCAGTTTTTACACTTAAAACCATTGCAGCAGCATTCTCTTCACGTGACCAAAATTGCCAGTTGCGCTTGGCAACTGGCATGTCTTTGTGACAGCTGCATTCTTCCGGGGTCATGTGATCACCATTTGTAATTTTCCCAGCTGATTTACAACAAGCAAAGTCAATAGGGGGAAGCCAGATTCATTTAACAACTGTATGATTCACTTAACAACTGTAGCAAAAAAACATTCATTAAACTGGGTGCAACTCACTTAACAGCCGTCCTGCTTAGCAACAGAAATTTTGCTCTCAATTGTGGTCATAAGTTGAAGACTACCTGCACTTTACAAGTGGAGGTAAACCCATCTACCTATCTACACAAATGCCACCGGGAGAATTACTTTCCTTGCGGTTGTGACATGGACAGAGAAAGTCATCTTTGTTTTTCAGCAGTAGCAATCTTGAGAAAACAACATTTGGAGGAAATGGAAACATTTCTTCACCTTTCTTTGCTATGTCCCCCACTGTTGGGACTGAGAAAGTCTTAAGGCTGTTAATTTTTTTGAGGCTGTTACTGCTTGAGGTAAATGTTCATTCATGAAAGAAGAAAACAAAACAGCAGAAGGGAAAACTGTATTTAACAAAACGGTAAAACACATACTTCATTTAGCTGTAATGGTTAATTATTTTTAAGGAATTGTTTTATTTCAACCGTATCGATTAATTTTTGTTTTATAGTTCATATTCATAATGTCAATAGAAGAGAATATTTGCAGCTCAAGGTAAATCTGTGGGGTCCTTGATGCTGTCTGGGTTTGGTTGTTTTCTTGCAGATATTTCATTACCCAACTAGGTAACATCATCAATGCAAATGAATGTGGAGTATGCTGCCTGGTAACAACTGTAATTTACTCTGCCAGTTTTGGTGGGCAAGTGTTTTCTTCCTTGGTTGTTCATTGATTTGGACACTTTTTTTCTGTTTGATTCTTCCTCTGGTGTTGATCCCTGCTCATCTGGGCGTTGGCTGCCTGGAGAAAATGTATTCTGGTCTTTTTCTTTCCTTCTTAGTTTTTATTGCTTCTGTCAAACGAAGTGTAAATATTTAGTTCTAGGTATTTATTGATAGCTGATTTCTCCGAATGCCAAGTTTCCAGGAATTCCCTAGCGTTTTTTGGATTTAGCTTGATCTAGAAGACCCACAGATTTTCAGTTGAAACTGTAGTTGAGTCTTTCAATGTATTGTGAGATAAGGAGTTTTCATGGCATCTTCTGATTGCTAATTAGTGTTCATGACCGACACAATCATAGCACACAAACCAACTGCAGCCTTTCAAAACATCTTAAATAAACCAAAAGATCTAGTAACTCAAGAAGAAAGAAAAACAGGAACCACCTAGAACGTACAGTATCCATCAACACCATGAACATGGAATACATTCACCTATGCAGGGGAAACACCCCCCACCCCAAGATGTATCCTAGGGACCTCAATAGCGTCTTTGATGTGTTGTCCACACTTGTGCAGGCCTTCATTGTCAGAGAATCTAAGAATTTCTAACAAGTCCAAATATGTTCAGCTCCAGAGGGTATCTAAGCCCGAATTACAAGGCAGATCTGCAGCACAATCACAAAAGCACCGTTTTTAGCAACTCCAAAGAAGCATAAAATAAAAGCTTGTTGTTAAGCTTCCATTAATCAAAACGCTCTCTTAGACAATATATGAAAATAAATTACAAAGTCCTGTTCCGAAATCAATACGCGAATGTTGCAGGAAGAAGGGGAGGAAATCCCAAATTTTTCCTTGTTGTCTTGAGTGTGATTTTTCAAAAATAATTCTCCCCCACAATTTTGGAGTCATGGTTTCATTTCATTTTTAATACACAGCTTAAAATATAAACGTTGTGCAAGACTGAAAAATTTAAACTAAGCAGAAAGAAAGGGAGACATATAGAAGTAACTGTGGGTTTTTCTTCCTTTTTTTAGCCAAGAAATAATTGGCTGGATTTTATTATCTTAGACCAACATTTATCCACAGATTTTTAGTTTCTGGAGTTACATAACACACTTGTCAAGATGTTCATAGGATTTTGCCTCCAGAAAAGCGTAGTTAAGTAAATTTCATCAACTCAGTGCTCCAAATAACTCTTCCAAATCAAGAAAATTAATTTTGTCACAAGCCTAAGGAAGGAGACTCAACTTCAAACTTTTTTCTGATTATAAAATTCTATCGCCACTAATGTCTCCATACTGAGACGAGCTGCCAATAATGTGACAAATAAAAGGCAAATGCAATAACAATTTTTTTTTTAAATGGCCAGGCCAAGATTACACAGAAATAGCACACATATTGCTTAGCTTTATGAGACTTTTTGGCTGCAAAAATGGGTGCCAATAAAAACAGAACTTTATATGGATAATTGCAATATATATTAAGTAGTCCTCACTTAGCAACAGTAAATCGGGACTGGAATTTCTGTTGCTAAGTGACACAATCATAAAGCACAATGTCATGTAACTGTGCTGCAGCAATTCCAGCACTTCTGATTGTCATCATTAAGCAAAACACAGTGGATTGTTAAGTGAGGACTTAACGTGGCTGCCATTTGCAGCCTCCTGCTGGCATCCCCACTGATTTGTAGGAGACTGGCAAAATGGTAATCATGTGACTGCAGGTTGTTGCAACAACATAACTGCTAGGAGAGGTCGTAAGTAATAGTTCAACGCCACCATAAGTTTGAATGGTCACTGAATGAATGGTCATTAAGCAAGGACCACCTGTAGCAATCAGAAATATTTAAAGCAGGCATTCCTAACCCCCAGGCCATGCAAGCAAAGCGTCATCTGCACATGCGCAGGATCTAAGTTGCATGGGAAACCATCCCCTTCCCCCCCACCCCATCCGTGGAAGGCAATTTTTTTCCCCAAAACTGGTCCCTCGTGCCAGAAAGGTTGGGGGCCGCTGATCTAAAGGATATGATTTAAAAAAAAATAAATCCAGATGATAGCCATGACAGTGTGATTGAAACTCTGCCCATTTTTCCTGTGCGACCCTGATTTCAGCAACACTCGTATTTTGATGTGTGGATTGAAGATTTCCTATGAGTGGTGTGGTGGCCTAGAGGTGGAGCTCTTGCCTCTCAATCAGGAGGCTGTGAGTTCAATGCTAGGCAGAGGCAGATATTTCTGTTGTGGCCCACCAGCTGTCAGCGGAGAATCGGACGATGAGGAGGTAGTCTGGGGAAGGCTCTGATGGAGGCTCTGTGTTGGACGCAGAGATAGAGCCAGGGCCGTCCAACATTTCCCAGCCACCAGGGAGGCAGCTGCCTTTGGAGGCTGATATGAGGAAGAACAGCTGGGACCTGTTCCAGATGCACGCATGTGCAGAGCTGTTAGGAGAGGAGAACAACAGAGGTCAAGGAGTCAACTTGGGAAGCAAAGCGCACAAGGATGCTGAATGGCCCCCCTCCCTGGCTGGGGAATAAATAGAAGGAAAGGGGAGTGGTTTATTGTAGGAGACAACAGTTCGTCTTTCTGAAGAGTTTGCTCATTGTATTACGTGCCACAGAGACTGCTTGCCAGAACTTAATTTGCAGCCTATTGGCTGGGAGCTCAGGCGATGCAATTATCACAAGGAACTGATAAGGTGTGTTACTGCAGTTAACTCTTTGAAGGACTATTGCCTGGACTTTATGGTGGGTGAATGCAATTAATTCACAAGAGGGAAATAAAGAGGGGTTTTTCGTGATAAGAAGTCCATTTCTTGCTTCTGCTAAGGCTGGGTCAGAACAATTTCTCTCTCTGGGCACGATGAGAATATATCTGATGAACAAAACTCCGCATTGGCGACAGGAAGGGCATCCAGCCAGTAAACACTCTGCTAGCTCCATTCAGACTCCACCCCACAAGGGATTATGGGGTCGTTAAAAGATGATGATGATGATTTCCTTCTGCAGTTTCTAATCCTTCCAAACCCTACTAATTTGCTTTTCCTTTCCTTCAACTAAGAAGCAAGGAGGACATTCCCTGGCTGGATTCACACATGACACTAAAACCATAAAGTGTTCCTTTGTATGCAGCTACATGCAATGTATGAATCTGACTAGTAGAATTTAGAGGTACAGGTAGTCCTCAACTTACGACCACAATTGAGCCCAAATTTTCTGTTGCTAAGCAACACAGTTGTTAAGTGAGTTTTGCCTAATTTTACAACCTTTCTTGCCACAGTTGTTAAGTGAATCACCGCAGTTAAGTTAATAACACAGTTGTTCATTGAATCTGGCTTCCCCATTGACTTTGCTTGTCAGAAGGTCGCAAAAGGTGATCACACAACCCTGAAACACAACCATCTGAAATATGTGGCCGTTGCCAAGCATCTGAATTTTGATCACATGACCACGGGAATGCTGCAATGGTTATAAAACGGTCATATGTCACTTTTTTCAGTGCTGTTGTAAGTCGAGGACCACCTGTACTTTTAAAAAAGAAATAATGGCTTAGACTAGATGGACGAAGCAAGTCAGTTATACCGGAAATCCTTAATTTTGCTCTTTGCCCTTGTACGTCCCATCATGTGCATTAAAAACAAAAACAAAAATACACCGAGAAAATGACATGCTGTAGTGGAAACGTTTCAAACTTTTAACTTTTCAAATTAATTGACTCAAATTAATTCAAATTAATCCTCGGTTCTGTTTCTTCCACATACAACAGCTATCTACAAATTTGGCACCCGACGGATGTGTTCAGACTGTAGATCTCAGAATCTGAATCTACAGATCGGACAAGGTCATTTCAGATCCATCTTTATCAGGGTAATTAACCAGGAAAAAGCAGCAAAGCAACAGTAATGCTAACTAAAAGGACGCGTTAAGCTTCACTTAAACAATAGCTTAAGGATAAAACTGGAAGTATTAGAATAACTGACAGTGGATAAGTAAAGCAATCGTTATTTGAATTCAAATAACTTTAAAGAAAAAAAGCATGAAAAAGAATCCATGCATCTGTGGAAAAGACAAAAACGGGATAAGAAACATCCTCCTTTTAGCAAGCCACCTTAAGGAGGGTCCTGTCAATATGAGAGACAATTCAAGCATTTTACATCCTCAGCTTATCCAGATTCTAAATAGCTAAATCTGTTGTGAATTTTATTGCACTGCATTTTTAAAAAATACTTGCAGCAGATTACATGTTTTGTATGTCTTTACCTTGGTATAGAATTTGATAGGTATATTGTCACGGTCCAAATAAAATAAGACTTACAGAATTTGTGTAGCTAACTAACTTCAATGTGGTAAGGCTGTCTACCTTTCAAAGTTATATTTTCTATAGGCATCAATAAAAGCAACCCACCTGATTCTTCATATTTTATATAATTACAGACAGCACAAAGTCATCTTTAATTCAACCAGAATGCTGCTGGAATACTTCCAGAATGTTAAATCAGTTTCAGTCTGTAACCTTATGCTTTGGTCTGAAAAAGCACAAGTTAAAAAAACAAATCCTAATATTCTCTAAGTCATTATCAAAAATCAGCCAGTAAAGGGTCTTATCAGGAACAAACTAGAGTTTAGCACCAATAGTTGCATTCCATATATTTCTATATATTATCAGAGATAAAATAGTTTTTTATAATCATTATTCTTAATTGGTAGTTACTCTCTATGCAGCTGTTGAAATACCATTAAGAAATTAATTAAAGGTAAGTAAAACTTTATAGATTAAGAGCAGGAGTAAAAAAGTATTTTGACCAGGTAATTACTGAATACATTATATATGCTAATAGCATCGTATGAACATAAGAGTGATCCAAATGAATAAAACAAAAGCCTATATAACCTGGCCATTATCAAACAAACAATAAATTTACTGCTCCATCAGATCACCAAAATTAGTTCTATAAACCTTCAGATCTATGGGATTTCAACTTTCCTGGGAATGATGGGGGCAAGCCCAATCTATCTGGAACCTTAATAAGAAATGTGGATTCTCAAAGGTGTTTGCTGATCTCATTAGTAATATTTTGATAGGCAAAGGAAATGTATCATACAATACCTGTTCTGAAATATGCACACTCAGAGCTGCAAATTCTTGCAATAGACGGTGGAGGTCCTAACCTTTCACTCTTGACAGTTTTGAATTCCAATGTTTAAATTCAAAACTTATTTTTGATATAACATCAATACTGAAGTTTTTATTCCAAAATACATGAGATACGTAGTAGAGAGACAAATCCATATTTCTAAATTTCATATGCAGTTTCCTAATAAAGAATCTATAATTCTTGCACAACAGTTGGCTTCTAATCTGATATTTTAGAATTATTTTGAGAAAGATAAAGAAAGATCTTTGTATGTCCCTAAGACATCACTGGCCTTTTGGAAAGTCATTTTTAATTCCTACTGTGACAGACAAGCTTTCAAGCAGAGAAATGCCAGATGGAAAATTTGTATCTGCTTATTAAATATTTTTAGAGAATGTGAAACAATGCTTTCATCTTTAAAACATGCTATTTAATATTTCCGCACATGAATCATGTCTTCTTTGAATAACAATTCCAATTATAAACTGGCAGCAAACTTTTTTTTTTAATCTGCACAAGTTGGAAGGCACTGCAAGATGGACAAGGGTGCCATTCAAATATTCAGGACCCCAGAAAGAGTTTTGCATTTTTGCTGGGATGTCTAGATTTTTATCGGGGGGGGGGGGGGAGGGACTGCAGATTTCCATATGAATTTC
>JANHFL010005700.1:616075-628774 GCA_032468155.1 Oxyrhabdium leporinum | reverse complement strand
TGCCTGTTATTACAACAGATACTTCACTAGGCACTGTCAACAAAGAATCACAGGACAATAAGCCAGTTTTGTCTAGAGGTTAGGGCACCAGGGTAGAAAGCGGGAGATGGTGAATTCAAGTCTCACGTTAGCCATGCAAGCCAGCTGGGTGACTTTGAGCCAGTCAGTCTCTCTTAGCCCAACCCAGAGCTGTTGTGCGGAAACTAGTAGGAGAAAGGTGTGCTGGATATGTTTGCAGCTTTGCATTATTTGTAAAAATAATAAAGGTGGGATGTGAATGAATGAATGAATGATCCATGATCACTAAACAAACAAAACGATGAAATCATCACAGCCTTTTGCCCACTCTGAGAATCCCCTGATGGGTCTTATCAGTTGTGAGAAATAGTGAAAAATTAAGTTGGGAGCTGATGAACCAGAGTTTTTGCCTACTTGCGCCATAAATAAAAAAGCTTCCCACTGATTCTGGGGACTGCATTCCCACTGATGTCATCAGGATCCAATTTCATTCATATATTTCAGTGTATTTCTTCATTTGGTGCAGAGGGTATTTCACCTATTTCTACCGGTATAATAAGCTGTTCACTCCAGCATAATACAGTAACCGTAGAGTACCAACAATTATTTTGTCAAATAGACAATGGTGTCTGGAATGAATAGAAGGCATAATTAGGAGAGTTCATCCAACCAGTCCAATAAAGGAATTAAGAAAAGCCTAACTGAAATGTATTAAACTTCCTTATAAGGTAAAAGAGCTCCAGATTTGCCAAATTAAATGAATTTCATTTCCTGAAAATGGAAGAAAAGGTAAACATATGTCTTTGTGTACTGAGCATACAAAGGGGCTTGTAGTAGTGTTTAAAGAAAGTCAACAAAATGGTTATTGGTACAGCAATATCCAGCTAAAAATAATTACTCTATTCATGTATGGTAGATTTATCTTTCTTTAGTGTGTGAAATATTGGGAACACCCCCCCCCCAAAAAAAAATTTATGGCTTTGTTTGAATGAATGTCTTGTGCTAGTTTCTAGCATTTCTAGTTTCACAAGGTATTAATATTATTATGGAAATGATGGAGATACCAGAAGCAAAGGAAATACATTATTCCATTCCAAGCACTACATTCTTGGTCAGAGTACTAGAATCCTTTCTAACAGCCTTTCTGAGCACTCAAATTTCTATAACACCTAAGAAAGACTTCTAGACAGATAATAGTATTGCAGTAGATTGTACAATTACTCAAAGTTGGAATGCAACAGATGTTACTGATTCAGAAATAGAAAGGAAATAAAGATCTGCTTCTCCCAGCATTTCAAAAAATATAATTCTGTTTGAACAATTCTACTTCTAAATAAGTCTGGACACAAACTATAAATGCTATTTATGACCCAAACAAATATTACTGTATTTTGTAATAAAAAATCACTGTAAACATTGGCATGATTTGGATAATTCTACACACATTGATTCTTTGATTACTAAGGTTTCAAAAGACTTTACCTCTAAGTTTTCAAGTTTATATCTATACTTAACAGCTGGAGTGCGGCTTTATTTAATAGAAATACATCTTTAATAAGATCACCTATGCACTAATTGCATTTTCATAAAGCAGACTTTAAAAGAGCTTGTTATATACCAAACATTTCAGCATGATAATAAAATAGAAGGAAAAATATCCATAAAATAGCCACTCTAGAAATCTAATTTATGGAAAACAAAAATCATTTCCAAAAGTGTTGATATGTAGTCACTGCTAAATTACAGGTAGAGCTAGCTCTACTATTCAACCCACTTGAGGCCCATATCAGGTGGCAAAATCTGGTGTACACAGTGAGAGTACCATTTGCATTTTCAGTTTCGGACTTCAAAAAACTCAGGAAAAGCAAATGGAGAGTATCCATCAAGTTAGGGGGAAAAGGTCAACCTTTAGGTGTTTTTTTAAGTGTAATATGTTTCAGAATAAATTTGTCTAGCTCAAGTCACAACTGAGCTTTAATTAGTTTTAAACTGATTCCTATAGTCCTTGAAAACTATTAACCAGAATTGCACCTCTCCCAAAAATAACTGTCCAAAAGAAAACAAAATGCCCTGATTCATTTCTGATCTAATCAAATATAGATAGTCCTCGACCTATGACCACAATTGAGCCCGAAATGTATGTTGTTAAGTGAGAAAGTTGTTATGTGAGTTTTGTCCCATTTTACAATATTGCTTGCCGCATTTGTTAAGTGAATCACTGCAGTAGTTAAATTAGCAACATGGTTGTTAAGTGAATCTGGCTTCCTCATTCACTTTGCTTATCAGAAGGTTGCAAAAGGGGATCACATAACTCCAGAACATTGCAAACGCCATAAATATGAGTCAGTTGCCAAGTGTCTGAATTTTAATCACATGTTCATGGGGATGGTGCAGTGGCCATAAGTGTGAAAAATGGTCATAGGTCATTTTTTTCAGTGCCATTGTAACTTTGAATGGTCACTAAATGAACTGTTGTACGTCGAAGACTACCTGTACACAATTGCAAAGCAATAAGAAGACCTTTCTTAATATTGCTAGAACAATTCAAGGCATCCTTGGTGTAATGGAAAAGCTATTTATTTTAATTAAACTCTCCCAATTCTTTGAAAATAAAACATACTTCAACGGAGAGCTGATTCATGTTATCATTATCTTGCACAAAGTCTTTAGGCAATAATAGACTGAACATTTGCTAAGCTATTTTTTTTTTAGGTTGTTGCAGTTGGGATATAGCATGATTATATAACTGGAGGAGCATGACACATTTTTATTGTTTTCAGAGGATGGAGGTTCTCCCTCTCTTTTACAGAAAGATTTAAGCCTGAAATCTTAAACCATCACTTCAGAAACAATAAGGACCATATCAACACCCCTTACCTTGCCCCCTTGCTGCATATTTCTGTGTTAAGTACAAAGATTGTACAGGACATAGAGAATGGCTTTGAGGGAGAGGAGGAAGAGATGCTGACAAAGCTACGGTCAGTTAAAAGAAATCTGAGCCAGAACAGGGCAGTAATATACATTAACATCTGAGATAAGCCCCTCCTTAGTTCACATGAAGATAAAGGAAGGGAGCGGGGAGGTTCATTCAGGCTTACAAGATTCTATTATTATAACTTTACAATAACAATAGCTAGCACTGGTCTACATGAGCTTGGTTTCCTAGTCCGGTCTAGGAAGGGCTGACAAAGATAGCTTCAGAATTACCATATCAGGTATCTCTTGCTTACATGAAATTCAAGAGCTCACCCCATTATTCTCCCCACGTTTTAACATTCTGTCTTGCAGAAGAAAAAAAAAGTGCAGCAAACACACAGGTCAAGAAAGGATAAGAAGTCAAAAAGAAATTGAATATATTGTAGATTGCAGTATGCTCTGAGAAACAGTTAAGGTGTTTCAGTTAACAGCAGAAGCCTGAAAATGTACTTAGAAGCAAGAATGCTAAATACAGTTCTCTGAATCCTAAGACAAACCTCTCAGAGGGACTCCAGCGGTCCCTACCAATGGTGAGACTCCAGATGCAATTGGGGGGGTGGGCAGGAGAAAAGGAGGAAGAAACTCACATGGATGTTTCTTCTCTGGTGCTGCTGAAATATACCTCAGACATCTGAAGGTCTCCGCTCATTTCTCAGTCATTTCCAAATCCCATTCTCCACTCCTGCTTGACAGTAGAGACTCCTCATATGGCTGCCTGAAATTCTTTCCTTCTCAGGCATACCTTATGTTGCCTGAAAAGACCCCAGTGGTCACTAGATGGCAGCAAAGATTTGTCTTGAATCTTCTGCATCTCTGCTGCCAACTAGTACAGGGGTGACTAATCACAGGCTGGATGCGTCATGCATAGGCCACGCCCACCCCATCTCCGTGAAGGGAAAAACCATCACGAAACATCATGTGACAGCAACATGACGCCCCGACTTTGACACCTGCGATCTAGTGGTATCCTGTTGTCCATGCTGTCACCAATGGTTTATTCAGGAGTCCCAGGAGAGGAGGACAATTCAGTGGTAATGGTTTCCCGCTCACCAGTTGCCTCTTTCCTTCTATCATCATTTTTCCTCTATGACTCCTATTGAGTCTGTCCTTAGGCTCCAGAAATGTGGACGATCTCTAAACCTAGCAGTCTTGATACATTCTAACTATTTGGATGTAGACCATTTTCAGGCCAGATATGGTACCCCACAATCAAGTTTGCGGAACGCAGAAAGTAAGGAGGAGTCCAATGACACCCCCTATGCCATGGGCAACGAGATGGCTACCTCTTCTATCTCACAATATTTGCTGCATTGCCTACCTAAGGAAGCCAGCCATGGATAGTTGGGTGCTGGACCTCTTGGCTACCAATCTATATATCAAAAATGTATATGAACTAAAGTCCAAACATTTGAGATTTATTTGCTGAGGAGTGAATGACAATGGCTTAAAATATAGCCTGAGGGATTAATTTTATAACTATTACAGTAGTTTGTTTGGGGGTTTTAAACACCAACAACTCAACTGATTTGTAAAATTATGGGTTTCTTCTTCCTTGTGGAATAAATGCTTCCTTTTCTTTTCCTGTAGATAAAATAAAATCCATACAGAATTTTTCTCCAATGCACATAATAGGAGAATCAAACATTCTGCATAAAAAAAGGGTCGGCAGATAATAGAAGGCCTTGTAGCCAGTATCTTTCATAATAGCTCTCTGAAGTTGCCTGATGAAAACTGATAGAAAGAAAGGGTTCCCCCCCCCCTTTGAAGCTCAGTTCATTATGCCAGAATGAGAGAATTGCTCCAGCCTTTTAATCATGTTCATTGTTGTTTCCCAGCAACATCTTTTGTGAGATACCAAGTCCAGAAGTGTATAATAGATTGCAAAGAAAACATAGGTATGAAGATATTAGTACTTGAAGACATTATTGCTATGACAGCTTTTGCTTCAATTTCTTTCCTAACTACCACAAAGGTAGAATGTGGATGAGGCTCTCAAGACTTAACAATAATTTACAAGCCTTCCACCCCACACAAATTTACTCACCTTAGTTTGGTTAAACTTAGCAGAAGGCTCCCAAACTCTGCTCGGCTAAGTAAAAAAAAAAAACTTCACTGGGGACAAAAATAAAATCATTCAAAATAATTGAGAGCTCACTGCTGGTGAAAAGATATAAACGACTTTTAGAACCCTAAGTTGTTCTTTCACCCTTTTGCCTTTCCGACAAATTAAGAAGCTCACCATGGTAGACAGTGCCCTTGAACCAAGCAATTATTAACTGTTTACCCATCAGACATTTGTGGCCTAAAACTTATTGGTCTCATATAAGCTTTCACAGATTTTTGCCTTTCTCCCGATCTCCTGTTTGTCAGACTACAGTGAATAATAATCTTCCTGTCTGAATTTTAATAAACGCATTGCCTCTCTAAAACTGCTATTTGATATCAAGAGAAGCATCCTCTGGCACTAATGGAGCTTCCCTCTTGAAATAGAGACAGAATTTCCCAAGTGCAACTACTGACCTAAAACAAATCCAGGGATACTAAATATATTTTTGAAAACTACTTGATTCCTGAAATGCTCTTGTTTCTATTAATTCAGCCAAGGATGAGAAGTATTATCTCTGATGAATTCCTTACCAACAATTTCTATTAGTGTTACAATAACTAAGGGGCTGCCACAAAGAAGAGGGGGGTCAACCTATTCTCCAAAGCAGGACAAGAAGCAATGGATGGAAACTAATCAAGGAGAGAAGTAACCGAAAACCAAGGAGAAATTTCCTGACACTTACAACAATTAATTAGTGGAATAGCTTCCCTTCAGAATCTGTGGCTGTTCCAACACAGCAGATCTTAAGATGAGACAACCACTTGTCTGGAATACTATAGGGTTCCCTGCTTGAGCAGGGGGTTGGACTAGAAGACCTCCACAGTCCCTTCCAACTCTGGATTGTAGTATTCTATTGACATGATTATATCAACCTGAATTATTGAAAAGAATGTTGAACTGATTCAGAATAAAACATTGGAATTTCCATAGTCTTATGGCAGCCGTACGCAAAGAAAAATTAAGACAGGTGAGGAAGAGTTAGATTTTAGGTACATTGCTAGTTTCCTTCTGCTGATTGAGTGGCAGCTGGCTAAAAATGTTACCAAGTTGAAGCATGAACAACTCAAACTTTGCTTTCTGTAAGTTCCGATATAGAATTAAGGGTACCAGATGGGATTTCTAAACTCTGAAATTTCCATAAAGAGCAGGAAAAATGTACAAGATTCAATCTGCTCCGAGAGATGCTCTTTCATTTGCATTTACCCTAATCAAATACATATACTTACAACTGTACATTGCTTTATACATAGAGGTAGGCCTCAAATTAATAGAGCCTGCCCGTCATGGTCATAAGTCGTGACGGTCATAAAGTGAGTCTACATGTGACCAGACCCAATTTTGCAACCATTTTTGTGGTGATCATTAAGCAAATATCATGGCCATTAAGCAAACCCATTATTTGCTATGGGACATTTTTGCCAAAAACCAGAAGTAAATGCTGTTTTTCGGTAACGATGTGAAAAATCGTGATTGCATGACCACAAACGGCTGAAAATATGGGCCAGATGCTGAGTACCCAAAATGCAGGACAGTCACCAGAACTACAGAACCAGGTCAAAATACCTTTTGGTACTGGTGGTGGTGGTGTCTGTTGTAACCTTGAATGGTTGCTAAGCAAACAGTTGTTAACCAAGGACTACTTGCATATTATACAGGCTCTGTCAGGAACCCCAGACAGATGTAAGTTTCCTTTCCTTTGGACATACCATATCCAGTAAGGCTTCCATTCACGTATTATTATAACTTTAAAAGCAGCTATTTATGAATGTTACATACAAACATATATAAAGTTATAACGATCTCACATTTGAACTGAGGTAGTAGAGTAAGAATTACCACTATTATTACTTCTATGTGGCTAATACGGAGGCAATCAAAGCCTCAAGATAGGTTAAATTGAAAGGAAAGGTAATTCAGAAGAGTAGCATTCCAAAGAATCTGTACATTCCTGCAGTAAGATGAGTTTAGGGTGTGCAAAATCTGTGCAGACTCAAAAGCTAAGAAACAAGTGTTTCCTCAACAGTGCTCAGTCAAAAGCCATTGTTTGAAATGTGCTTTTCATCTTCACCACACCTGTTCCATCTGTCTTAGCTGCCTAAGTAGGTCGCCTGTACAACTTTTCTTTCAAACAATACACATTTCCCGAACATGGCAGGAAGTTATGCAATCAATGTTTTTGCTATAAAATATTTCTAAAACACAGATGGGGCAGCTGGGATTCATGAACCTTGTGGAATTGTGTATAAATCAATGGACACAGGAGGAACTCTACACTATCTAACCAATTTAAAAAAAATCACCGCTACTGGGATTGTGATTATTAACACCATGGCTGACATGGTTCGGACCTTTCAAAATCACAGCTTTTGTTCTGCTTTTCTTGTCCTGTCTCAGGACAGATTGCCAGGCCACTGTAAGGAGGATGCCCTGCATTTCCTCATTATCCACACTCAGGACTGAGTAGCAAAACACTAGAGATTTTAAGAAAGAATTGTCTCGGTATTCAAATTGCTTATTGATGTGATGGATCAAAGCGAAAATCTACCACCCAGCCATGTACAGTACCCCTTGCATGATTTTGCTATGAATCTGGCAATGCTGAACGTTTCCCATTCCAGGGCTAGGTAGATGACTAAGCATAACCCCACTGCATTATGGGTCTGTTTTAATGACACAAGAGAGAAAGTACAGCAGCAGTTCCATGGTTCTGATTACAGCCTTCCTTGGAATGCAAGGTTGTAATGTGGGGAGCAGGGTGTGGAGATGCACGAGAGGGGTGAAGAGAGTGCAAGGGTGTGAGTGGACACACAAGAGGTGCCACACAAGGATTGGGGGGACACAAGTGTTAGGTAAGGAACCAACTCTGGAACAATAATGCAACAGGTCAAGTATTGTCTATTCAATATTAAAATTTTAAAAATGTATTTTGGAAATGTGTACAGAAATTTAATTCCAAGTGTGTTAAAATTTTAAATTACACTTTACAGAGATTTTAAATTAGGCATGGCTAATTTAAAGTTGAATACTGAAGTCAAATTTCTATCTAAAAGTTGTTTCTACCTGTAATGAAATGTCTAAACATTTACATTCCTATGAAGAAATATGTCAGTAGAGCAAAGCATGCTACAAAAGGAAAACATATTAATAGCAATTAATTGAAATGGCATATTTTGGATAACAAGGAATTCAGACTTCATTTTATACATATAGGAAATGTTCTGCATTTATATCTATTATCCACCCAGACTTCTTAAAAACAAGTTCCTCTTTTATACAGTTTGCCTTTTTTAGGTGTTTTTCACACTGCAGTTTTCAATTGCTTGTCTCAAGTACATAAATGAAGGGGTGGGCTGCTGGGGGTTTGCAGTGGTTCAGGCGGACCCTTAGCGAAGATTCTGCATGGTTTGCTGAACCCCCAAAATCCCACTCCTGGCTGGCCCCACTCACCCTGCCCCGCCCCGCCCGGGAGTCTCCACACGACCCATTTTGGATGCAGGAAAGTGCAGGGCATGTGCGGAGGCTCGGGGAGGGCGAAAAATGGGTCTCCTGGAAATTAGGAAAGGCTGGAAACAGGCCTCCAGAGAGCCCATGGAGGCTATTTTTGCCTTCCAGGAGGCTCGAGGAAAGCCTCCGGAGGGTGGCGAAGGCAAAAAGCAGGCCTCCTAGAAGTTTGGGAAAGCTGGAAATGGGCTGTTTCCAGCCTCCAGAGAGCCTCCGGAGCCCGGGGAGGCCATTTTCAACCTCCTGGAGGCTCAAGGAAAGTCTCCAGAGGCTGGGGAGGATGAAAACATCCACTCCCACTATGGTGCAGGAGACGCCCACCCAACAACCAGGCAGTGAACCCGTTGCTGACATTTTTGAAGCCCACCCCTGCATAAAAGGATTAGAAATGAAGCCAGCTTAAAAAGTCCCTTTCTGAATTTCAGCCACTTCCTCTGCTTTGGTCCCAGTGACAGCCTCAGGTTTTATCTAGACCATATTTACTAGCGGAATTTCTCTAATTCTTTACTGCTCCTGGATGGTTTTACCATTTTTTCTTGCATTTGGGCTAGAAGAGGAAAGTGGCAGAATTACCCATTTCACCTGGTTAAAAAACAAAAAAGGGGTCCATGGTTTCCCTGTTGTAACAGGAACATCTAAATAATAATAATTATGAAAGGCAGTACCAGTATTCTTCCAATAATGTGCCACAGTCAATTGGCATAGAGAACTTTGCTTACAATAAAATGAAGTACAGCAGACAGCGTCACATGTGCCTGCAGAAAACACTACTTTTTATGTGTAGCGGGAAAAGGAATGGGATTGCCTTCCAAATGAGTCTGGATTCAGGTAGAGAATAACACTGGCCATTTTTTCTGGTTTCGAAAGGGGCCATGGGACAAGCTGATCATGCAAATATCAGCCCTTCTTCACAAAATGATTCATGGTGAGAAGACAGTAAAACACTAAAAAAAAAGAATCTATCTATATACCTGTGTCTCAGCTTACCACAACGTTCCCTTGCTAAGAAATTTGAAAATTGATTGAAAACTTCTCAGCTTGCAGCATAACAAAATAAGAAGAATCTTGTTGATTCAAAGCTCCCAAAGCAACCTAACTAGATGATATGAAAAGCACACAGGCAGGATACGAGGGCAATCAACCCCCTTGTGATTCTCAGCAACTTTATATTAAGAGGGTTGTTGGTGCAAACAGAGGACTGTTTTGATGTATAAGATATCATCATAGTATCTATCAATTGCCTTCTGTAATCCCTTTTAAAGTTGTTCAAGTCAGTGACCATCACTTCCTGTTATGGTATTGCATTCTTAAATTTAATTATGTGGTATGTCAAGAAATATTTATCTATCCTCAATATTCCTTCATTTGGCTTCACTGGAGACCTAACTCTATACTGCAAAGAAAGTCAAACCACTGCCTATTAACTTTTAGCATAACAGATACTTATGATATATGATATATTCTGATCAGTCTGTCTCTTCATCACTTGCCTTCAAAGTTAAAAAGCCCCAAACAGTGTAGGAACTGCTTGCTTAAGAGTTAAAAAGATAAAATTCTTAGCTGAGGGAGCCAGCGTTGTCTGAAGACACTTCCGTGGTCATGTGGCTGGCAAGATTATATGCCAAAGGCTCACAGAACACTGTTACCTTCCCACCAAAGTGGTACCTATTGATCTACTTGCATTTGTATGCTTTCAAATTGCTAGGTTGGCAGGAACAAGAGCTCACCCTGTCACACACTACTTGGGTCTCGAACTGCCAATCTTTTGCTTCACAAGCCCAGCATCTTAACTGCTCGGTAACCACACCCCCTTTGTTTAGAGTTAATGAATGTTTATCTCTGGGTTCACACACATCTGCAGTATGTCATGGTAAAAGATAAACTTTTGTAGGATCCTTGCCTCTTTTTAATGCCTGAGTTCTGAAATCCCCACAATTTATCTGATGGTCACAAAACAAAAGGATCCACCCGAAGCAGATAAGTGTAAATTCAGGTAACCCTCTGAAGAACCTGATTTTTTTTTTTCCATTATGCTGTTTGCATGACACGAACCGCTAATTTGTTTTACCTTAAAGCTGAGAGTTCAACTGAATAGGAAATCAAGGAGGCAAAAAATCTTTGGTTAAAGGTTGCATCTCCCCTAGAGTGTAGTGTCTTTTAAAAATAGATGATGTATTCCGATTGCCCTTCGGCATATTTCTGTGTGAAAACATGATGAAATGCAGCAGGCTAAAGATGGCCGTGGTGGAATACCTTCCAATACATCAGGTCAAGAAAGATTGGCTAATCGGGAATTGAGTGTGACCAAGGCTCAACCAGAGTAACAAAGAGATTATACTGGGAAGTGCTAATGATAGCAAATGAAGAGGTGGGAAGTTTAGGTCCTGGAATATAGTAGGGCTTGGAAGATAATTTGAGAGGAAAGAGGTAGAGAAGTTGATTCATTCAATATTTTTTTTTTAAATCTATACCTGGTGAAATATATTTCTCATTTTTGATTGCACTGGGAGACAATGGGGGAAGAGAATTCCATTAGCCAAAGATAGTAGGAAGACTTGACATAGTGAACTTTTTTCCTTTGTGCTTGGCCTAATGAACTTGTCTTTTGCACATATATATCTAGAGGTAGTCCTCATTCAATTATTGTCTCATTTAGCAGTCATTTAGCAGTTGAGATGGTAATAAAAAACCAATCTTTGCATTTGCTACCTTTGCAATTATGTAAAGCTGATATAAAATCATAAGAACAGTTGTGGTTTTGCTTAGTGACTGCTTTGTTTAATGGCCAAATTGCCAGTCCCAAATGTGGTTGCTAAATGAGGACTACCTTTATTGCCTTTATACCTTTGACTTGATTATTCAATTCAAATACTATGTTTCTTTTCTTCTAAAAATCTCTTAGACTAAACAAGGTGTTCTTCAGAAGTTCGAAACACAGAATGTACTACAGTATATGACAGGTTATTGTTTTTCTTACTTGTCTCAGAGTTCTCATTTTGGATACAATTTATGTTTACTTTCATAAAGTTTATTTTCTGCCATTAAATTACAAATTCCCCATTTAGCCAAGTCAGTTTGTTTCGTCCTCCAGATCAGATTAACAATACATCATGATCATTGCAGCGGTCCAGTCTGACAACAGGTTTAACAATACAAAATTGCAGGGGGTGGGGGAATGAGGGAAGACAGTTTGTGCTTTTGGCACAGGCAAGCCTAGTTTAATAGATTCAAATAAAAATGCAGTCTCTTTTATTTTCTTACACTAAATATTACTTGTGCTGCAAAGCAGGCTCTTTCCCCCACTGAGACATGATCAGTTGCACTTCTAACACGCACTGGTGCACATTCATTTTTGAAAAAAATGATCTAATGCGCTGACAGCCACACTACACGCAAACTGCATTTTCTAAGCTAAAGATACTGGCGTGTGGGAGTAAATTGAGACCTAGGTTAGAGCCTAGACATGAACTATAGGGCTCTGTCGATGCGATGCATCTTCAACTTTTTCTTTCATTCAGTTTATTCAGTCTGATTCTCAGAGACTGCCTGGATAAGTCCCTGCAGTTTTTTTGGCAAGGTTATTCTGAACTGGCTTGCCACTGCCTCTTCGCTAGGGCTAAGAGAAAGTGACCGGCTCAAGGTCACCCAACCAGATTTGTGCCCAAGGCAGGATTAGAACTCACACTATCTGGTTTCTAGCCTGGTGCTTCAACACTACACCAAACGGGCTCTATCTTCAACTTACAGAGCCGTATCCACCACATGTAAACATTCCTCTGAAAATAGGGTGGATATGGATGTAGAGCAGCCAGGGGGTGGGCGGAAGAGATAGACATTTCAGCATTTTCAGGATAATGTCCTCTAAATGTCCCTGGGAAACACATTTGTTATCTGTCTGGAGAGTGCAGTTAGTTCCATTAGCAGTGGATTGATTCTTATGTTTGCCAATTAGCTAATGGAAAAGTATTTCACTCATCTTATAAAAGTAAGGCTCTTTCTAAGGAAGATAGTAAAACAGAGGCGGGATGGTGGGCAGGAGAGAGAGAGAGAGAGAGAGAGAGGGAGAGAGGGAGAGGGAGAGATATGGGGTGGGTGGG
>JANHFL010005700.1:577941-603518 GCA_032468155.1 Oxyrhabdium leporinum | reverse complement strand
GTGAATGGGAGTGGCCAGCCAGTGGTGGGTTCAGCCAACAGGGAGCCAAAGCAGGGGGATGAAAGAGCTTCATTTATCTGGGAACCTGAAATGAGTCTTGATTGAAGTCGTATGGTAAAAAACACCCAAAGAAGAAGAAAGAACAACATCAGAAAAAACCAAACAAACCCAAACCCTTGCCTGTTTTTGGAAGTTCAAGAGGGAACACACACACACACACACACACACGAGAGAAAGAGAGACAGAGAGAGAGAGAGATGGAGAGAGATGAGAGAGGGAGACAGAGAGAGACAGAGACAGAGACAGAGAGAGAAATGAGAGAGGGACAGAGAGAGGTGAGAGAGAGGGAGAAAGAGACAGAGAAAGAGAGAGGGAGAGAGATGAGAAAGAGAGATGAGAAGGAGAGGGGGAGAGAGAGAGAAAGACAGGGAGATGAGAGAGAGGGAGGGAGAAAGAGATGAGAGAGAGAGAAAGAGATGAGAGAGGGGGGGGAAGAGGGAGAACGAGAGAGGAGAGAAAGAGAGAGAGATACCTGTTTCCCAGAGAAAAGAAAATACCGGGAGCCACAAAGCCTGGGTAGGTGTGACTGGGGGGGAGGGTCATGTGAGTGGATGGGACTGAATGACATTGAGTTGGCTATGCCCACCAAGGTTTTGTGGCTCCCAGTGTTTTCTTTTCTGTGGGAAACAGGTCCAAATGTCTCTTTGAGTATTTAAGGTTGCAGACTCTTGGTCTAGCAACAGAAAATTGGTTGGTTTTTTTTTAAAAATCAAGGTGAAAAAAAGAAGAAGCCCAGCAATCTGGCAAGTTTACTTGAGTCCATTTTTGTGATTTTGAGGGCTTAAGAATTGGAAGCCATTGGAAAGTAAACCACTCCCATTCTCACTTTTAACTTCAACCCAAACACAGAACATGTGGACTAAAAACAGGATTCCAGACCAGCTTCCAGAGTTAGAGAGAGTTTAAGGATGGGAATGGATGTGCTTTGATTCACAAAAGCCCCCTACTTGCAAATCCAACAGGAAAAAATAGGGAAGATTTTCATATAATCCCTTCTGGAGGTGTCATTATTGTCACTGGATGGCCTCTTGTGGCCTTCCAGAAGGCTGGGAGGTTGAGTCATAGCCTCCATTTCTCAAGCATTACTCATCCGTGTTTGAAGGAGATGCTGTGATTTTGAATCAGAGGATGATAGCAGAAACCTTTTATGAATCTGCATAGGCTAGAAATGAAATTCACTATTTATTCAGTGCAAACTGGGCTGTTTCTTCATTTTCCTCAATGTGAATGTTCTGTTGCATTATAGTACCCATAAAATCAAAAGATAACAATTGAAACAAGGCATAAATGAAGCCTTTGATCTGCTCTCAAAGTACATCATGTTGGATAGATATTGGATGAAATTTGAACAAATAACAGCAATTGATACATGCTGAGATCCAGGAGGGAAAACATTTTGTTTTATTTCAGTTTATTTCATTTCATTTCATTTTATTTCATTCAAAAATAAATAGACTCTAGGAAATTTACATTTACTTGTACATTTAGCCATTTAAACCTTGATTAAACATTTAAGTCATTTTTAGCATTTGCCAAAGTAAAAATCAGAAATTGAGGGTTTTTTTCCCTCAGGCTTTTTACTGATTACTGAGTTATTACTCCATGACTTCCCATTGTATCATTTTTCAATATTTTGGAAAAATGTTTGGTTCTTAAGGCCTCCACAGAAACTCAGCTTTACGTATGCGTTCCTCAGAAGCAGGGAGAAAAAATAGTTGTGCTGAAGCCAGTAGCTAGAGGAAATGCCATTTCTAAATCCATAATAGCATTACAGGCTCAGCAAAGTCTTTACAGCTTATGTTATAAGGTTACTAAGGTTATTAATTTCCAATATGCTGGCTTTTTGAAGCATGAGTGGAATTGCAATGAGTTTAATTCTATCATTTAACCTGAAAGTGTTTTTTTCATATAATAAATATATGATTAACTAAAGCTATGTGTGAATTTGACATCCTCCAAATTAGAATACTTGTTTGCTTGTACGAGTTATTTCTCACTTTTGGATAAAATAGCCATAACAAACAATAGCAATAAAGTAAGAAGGACAGAATATAATACAAGTTTATTTGTAATGAGCATGCATGAAATACTTCAGCCAATTTTTTGCACAGTCCTTTGCAAAGGGTTACCTAATTATGAACCACGGTATTAGGCTGATGACAACCCATCAGATTATGAATTTCTCTGAATATAGTGATGCCGCTCACAGTACTCAACCAATATATACTTTTATGTTGATAAATTTTTCAGAAGAAAAATTTAGGTTAAATGAATATTTGGAGAAGGTTTTCTTTTAATTCCGAATTAATGCAGGAATGGGATGGTTTGAAATGGTATGTGATGGGAATAAAACTTTCTGATAGTGATACAATGGGATAGTCTACCTATCTCATTTACCCTGAAAGAGTCCTTTGAAAATAATGTCTGCCATCTATGCATGTATCTCAAACTGAATAGCCAGAGAAGCATTACAGGTAATCCTCGACTTATGACCATGGTTGAGCCCAAAATTTCCATTGCTAAGAAAAACAGTTGTTAAACGAGTTTTGACCCATTTTATCTTTCTTGCGACAGTTGTTAGGTGAATCACTACAGTTGCTAAGTTAGCAATATGGTTGTTAAGTGAATCTGCTTCTCCATTGACTTTGCTTGTCAGAAGATCATAAAGGTGATCATATGACCTTGGGAGTTTGTAACCATCATAAATATGAGTCAGTTGCCAAGTAGCCACATTTTGACCACATGACCACAGGGATCCTGCAATGGTCTGAAGTGTAAAAAAACAGTCATAAGTTCCTTTTTTTTCAGTGCCGCTGTAACTTTGAATGGTCACTAAATGAACAATTGTAAGTCGAGGACTGCCTATACTTTGATTTACACTTAATATTTCTAGACTGAGGATATTTTATACGACTGCATATCAGGCCATTTGAAAAGTACACCATTTACGAGGAGAAAATTCCCAGAAGAAACATTTGGATGTCACTATAGCAATGAATTAGCAGCTGGAGAGGTACACCTGCCTTCAAATGCAAACATAAATATCTGTTCAAATATACAGCATGTCAAATGAGAAAATAGATCACGTGTATATACTAAATCTAAAGGCAAACAGAAGGCTATGAAAGCAGCAGAAATGGTCTACTTTCCTTCACACCCCTATTATTAGATCAACCTAGTGGAAAGGTTGGTGGCCCACAACAGGTGTAAGACAACAGGCATAATAAAGAAGAATTCATAAAAGTTAACTTCTTTGATTATCAATGAGACAATTGCCAACCTGATCCTGTGGCACTTTTGACTCTGTGGCTTAAACAATCTGAAGACCTCATTCTCTGCTAGGAGCCAGTTTCCTGGCTATGTTGAGGGCTTTTAATGATTTTCCAGCTGCTCTCTGCTTTATTTCTCGTTTTATTTTGTCTTTGTGTGTGTGTGTGTGTGTGTGTGTATAAATTTGTTTTAATGTTGTGAGTCACCCAGATTCATATAGTGAGGGCAGCCATATAAACCAAATAAATAAATAAAAGATAAATAAATAAATAGTGAAATAAAATATACTTCTAGACAGCCCCAAATGCAGTTAAATTAGCTAATGACTTTTGTCACTTTTCTATTATATTTTGTGTAGCCCAATATATCTGGAAGCTTCCATTTTGAGACAGGCTGATCTATAGTATTGCATGCACGTTAGGCTTCTCTAGTGAGCAAAACCCCACCAAGAGGATCAACAGGTGGTATGAGTATGCCAGAAGAACATGGCATCAAAGAACAACAGATGGCATGAATGTGCCAGAAGAACGTGGTTTCTTTCAGCTGATGCCTTCTCCAAATTTCCTCTTTTGGAATCAATATATCATAAACAAGATTATTTTTTGTTTGTAGTCATTGTATCTAAAAGCAACATGGAATGAATGTTCAACTGAGAAGAATGAATGCTGCACATTCAATTTTACTTTTATCCTGAATGATTTTTAGATGTTCTTTATTTTTAAATTTGATGATTATCTGAATTTTCATTTTCGCTAATGGAATTCCTTATTTGGTTGAAGAAGAAGAAATTCATTGACAAGCAGATTGTCTCTCTTCTGTTTTCAAAAGGCATATGGGAAAAGTTTTGATTCGGGTGGGTGGATAGCTTTTCAAAACATACATATTTAATGCTAACTTTCTTTTTTAGAACGAGCATGTTTCATTTTTGAAAATCAAATTAACTTGTTGCCCACTTATTTTCTGTCATAATCTGCAAACTACAAAATGCTGCAATGTAAATTACCACTCACAGAAACAAGAAACAAATGCTTTCACAACCGAACTGAAATTTTGATACATATTATTTCTTCATTGACTTCAGTGCATAGTGTTTATTTTACAAAGCAAAATCAAGCACAAGTATTCCAGAATAATTATTTCCAGCTTCAGAGTCAACAGTTTGACGAACTTGTACTTGTACATTTTTATCTTCTTCCCAAAACCCTCTTGAATAAGAACAAAAACACAGATACCACTAACTCCTCTGATCATAATGGTTGTTATTCTTAAAAGTATCATAAGTCTGGAGAAAAACTTTTCAGATGAAGAAAGGATAAGTGTATTTTTCTCTGGACATTTTGCTGATCTTTTTAGATTCTTTAAGAATTTTGCAAACAAATTCCTAGAACAGGACTCTTTGTTATGCATGAAAGCAAATTCTCACTAATATTACTACTTAAAAATAATTACTGACTTATTATAAATGAACCAGCATTCTAAGAGTCAAAGTGATTTAATAGGGTGATAGATGAGCAATAAGAAAATCACAGGAAATTATTCCACACAAGATCTAGTATTTGGGGACATGTCATCTTTCAGCCAACTCATTTAGGGGCATAGGCATGTCTTAGCTTTTTTCAGGGCTGTTATTAAAATTAAATATATGCCATCTTAACTTCCATTGGAAATGCTAGTTATAAATGGAGTGATAATAAATACTATATATTTATTTCAGTAGAAGTCAAAAACAGTTCCCTACCTACTCTGTCAAAGCTGTGGATACATCCTTCAAACTCCTTCCAATAGTTACTGCTAAATTATTAATTGAAGGGGGAACTTATTCAATGCATGGCAGTGAAATTGCCTTTAATGAATTTAATTAAAAAAACAGAATGAACACACATAAATCGGTTCAGCATTTCAAAATCGATTGGAAAAGTCCATTCATTTTACTTTCAGAATAAAAATTCACTTTTGTAGAACATGAAGAATCATTAAAGAAAACTCCTGATGGGAGGGAGAATGGAACTATTGTAAAACAGAGTTTGAATATTGGTGGGAAATGCTTAATAGTTGTATATGAGATTTATCATCAGTAATTCAATCACAAGTATCTTTAAATAAAGTACTTGAAAAATCTGAAGAGCAAGAAACAGTGTTATTAATCTTCTTGAGCATGGTGCCTTCAGATACTTCAGATTGGGTAACGTACCAAAGATACACAACACAAGGGCTGTGAAAAGATTCAAAATCTGATTTGAAGGACATTTGATTAAATTTGCACACTGCAGTGATTTTCTGAATAGGATTGCTCAGATCAAATGGTCTAATTGAACTTCTTGCCAATGAATTTAACCATATTTCGTACATCTACAGTATGTTTTATATTTCACTAATTCCAGTCAAAATTCCAAACAGTTTCTGTTTAAAATCAGATCTGATTCAATTTGTATGTCCATAGCTAGTATATGCTCAAGTCTTGATTATTTCAAGGTTCCACATTCCTTTGAAGATACCACTGGAATTTATTTTTATCAAGAGGCAATGTTTCTAGAAATTACCAGGGAGAAGGAAACTACCCTTAAAAAAAAACTGCCATAAAACTCTCAATCAGCTAGGTTGAACAATCATCCCATTTTGTTTCCTGACTTTTTAAAAGGTCATTGAAATGCATTGCATGCTGACATGGCCAATTACCAGGATCATTTTCATTTGTTCATGAAAGTGTTAAGCAGTTAAACTCGGAAGAATGAGAATTCATTTTCCAATTCAAAATAAACACTTTTTTTTAATTACAAGAAAATATGTTAAGGTTTTTGGACTGGGTTTAGACAGACTGAAATAAATGGGTATATGAACATATTTTAAAAATTACAGAAACAGGAACTTCACACTATGGTTTTAACATTTTGTGTTTTAATATGTTTGGAGTCACTTTGAAAGGCAGCATTTGAAATGAGATTTTTAAAGACACGTTTTGCTTCCTTTCTATCTTCCCTGTCTTCCAAAAAATTGCAATACTTTCACCTGTATACAAAACCACAAAAATGTTCTGCTTAAATTTTTCGGTAATATCGCCAATGGTTGCCAAGCAACCATTTTCCCTGCTCTGTTACCATCTAACTTCCACAATAATTTCAACTTGTTTACTTAAAATCCATTAGAAAGGAGGAGGAGTGAAAGAGACAAAACTACGGTGTCTGGCTTTCAAACCATCTGGGAAAATGCATGGCCAATTAATAAGTGTGCTGGATCTGACCATACACACAAATGTTTAAAAAGCAGGAATTTAATTCACAGCTATCATGAAACAGCTGGCATATTATTTCATCAAGAGCTTCATCAAGGATTGGCAAAACTTTTTAAATGAAGGTAAAGGAAATCCAAGCAAATATCTCTTTAACTTTAGAAATGATGAAGATGATGTCAATGATGATGATGATGATGAAAGGAAGAACATGATATTTTTTCAGAATATGAGGCACAATTAATTAAGCAATTCACAACTTACACCTCTATCTCTATATCAAAACTTAAGTCCCAATGAGTTCAATGAAATTTACATTCTGGGTTCAAAACTGCAGCCTTATTTCAGCTTTTTCAAAATCCTCCTGGGAACAGCAATCAGAAAAACAAAACAAACCTTTCAATTATTGTTCTTGTGCTTCTCCCTAGGCTTCCCTACTGAAGCATAACTTTGGTATTTTATGCTCCAGCTCTTTGCCTTTCTATCACATCAACCGACTCTGAAAAAGAAGAGGTTAGAACTGATGTGGAAACAGACCCAACCTTGATTTAGTTTTCATTTCTTAGTGTATTTTAACATTATATGTGTTGGGCCCATAACTGTGATTGTAAAATATGCATATTATTCCATAACAACTTTACAGGTTACCAAAATCTGTTCATAAATTAGGATATGATCACCATTAAGAAAATCTCAGCAGAAATAGCAGATGTCAAAAGAAGAATAAACAGAAGGATGCCATCAATTTCAGAATCACATTACAAAACAAATATTCCCGATGTCAGAAAATAAACCCCTTAACCAAACTACCATTGTAATCTCTCCCTACTGTCTGGCATATATGACTGAAAATTAAAATACCTCTGATCACGACTGCACAGCCTCAAATGAAGAATTTTGATCAAAGGATCTGCAAAAATTGCCTCATATATTCAATTTATATTAATACATGCAGTGAGCAGAGAAGGATTGCTATATTGCTAAAATCATCTCCCGTAAGCTCTTCCTGAAATTACACAGAGCATTCTTTGCCCTGTCTGGATTTCCATTCTGCCCACAACCGTTTGCAAATGTACTGATGTCCCACAAACTGAAATTATAATTATTAATCCAAAATACTGTCTTACAATCTCCTCAAATGTGTACCCTTCTCTCTCCCCCATGTAACATTTAACTGCAGTGGATAATGGCAGAAAATGCAGAGGTTCTCTTTATTTTCTCAGATTGCCCTACCATGCCTATATCTTCATATTTAACACTCTCATTCCCCAGGTATGTTGAAATTCAGCGCTTCTGTCACATAAAAAGTGACAATACAGCGGCAACTTTTAATGAGGCTCTCAAGATTGCCACCAAAGTTTTAAGAAACCGCATGAGCATGGAAATGGTGCAGCTGGTGCTACTCTTGTCACCGAGGTTTTGTCAAGTACGGATGCAGGGAAGGGACTTCCACTATTGCACAAATAATGGTGCAATGTTTCATCAGCTGATCTACGTAACAACCAACATTGAAACAATGCCTATTAGTAACAGGTAAAATTAAGACACAGTATTAATGTGCACTGAGATTGGAATTCCACAGAACCTTTACGAAGCAGAAGCTTCACGTTGATGGACAGAGCATCTCATTGCACAACCCCACTTTCTAGTAAGTGTACATTTTCACACTGAATCTAGCTCTTGCTTCTATTAGCCATGGTGGCACAGTGGTTAGAATGCAGTACTGCAGGCTGCCTGCAATTTGGCAGTTTGATTCTCACCGGGCTCAAGGTTGACTCAGCCTTCCATCCTTCTGAGGTCAGTAAAATGCAGACCCAGATTGTTGGGGTCCATATGCTGACTCTGCAAACTGCTTAGAGAGGGCTGTAAAGCACTATGAAGTGGTACAAAGTGCTATTGCTATTAAGCATATATACCAGTGTAAAACCTGCACTGTCCAGAATTTCATTCTCATTATCACTGTCTCTTCTCTGCTCTCCCGATCTATCTTTATTCGAATCTGAGTGCTTTAGATTTTGTTGAACACCAGGTTTCTCAATCATTGATGAGAGATGACCACTCTAGTTTATTAATACAATCTTAGAGTGATATTTCTGAACAGAAAAAGTTGTGTAGGCATAGGATATTGAATGGAATAACATGCCTCCCCTTCTTCATTTTATTCTGGAATGCTGTCTATATGTGCTACAGTTCTATAAGTAGAGTTCTGAATAGGAAAATACCAGATTTTTTCATAAGAGTTTCCTTCTTTAGAATTCCGACACCCTTCCACATATAGGCAATATTACAGGTACAGAATGTGAAGCCACTCCATATATGTGCATAGGAATGGATCCATACGAAAAGCAATTTAAAAATCAAGAGAAAAGTAACTCTCAGGCATCCGAAGTTCGAGACTCAAGAACTCATTTTAGTGGCCACCAAACTTCCACATTGTAGAAAGTATCAAGTGATCCATTAAAAAGGCACTCAAAGGGATTAAAATGGCCTTAAGTCTGGCATTTTGGAAGGCTGCTGCTAATCAAATTGGGTCAGACAAGCCAAAAAGTGAACTCGTTGCAAAATGTTTATAATTCAACTGTGATTTTGCATCTACCAAATGCAAAGCATCTCTTTTTACCTGCGCTTCTAGGAGGAAGGGCCGCTACTATTGTACTGTATTCATCATCAGCAGAGCCAGGAAAAAGTGATTATTTTTTAAAATGTTCTGCAGTCTTTCAAAACAAAGCTATTTTTGCCATGCCCATAAAAGTGGGATCTTATGAGGAGCTCCCAATCTTTTCCAAAATAGTGATAGGCCTTGGATCTCCCATAGGAGTCTAAAAATATACTCCCAAAGATGTGTGTGGGGCCACATGCTCACTTTCTATTATTAGCAAAATTATTTTTTGCTTTCTGCATTTATGATTTTGCTGGGATTTAACAGAGGAAAAGACTGGGAAGGGAGAAGAGCTCTCTGGCTTCTCATGCAACTCCAGATGTAAAGTGAAATTCAGAAAAAGTCACTGCATAAGCTGCATATAAGTACACAGGAGTGTAACCCTCCACAGTCTACTAACATTTACTAACATTACTAACCAGAGGAACATTTGATATTTGTACAGCTAATAAAATCAACATAAAAACAATGCGACTGATTGTAACTTAAATCTCTCTCTTAAAGCCTCAGTGTTCTGCTAAGGAGAAATTTCCTAGTGGTGAGAGCAATCAACCAGTGAAATAGCTTGGCTTCAGAAGCTGTGGGTGCTTCTGGAGGTTTTGAAAAAGAGACCGGACAGCCATTTGTCTCAAATGGTACAGGATCTCCTGCTCAAGAGGGAGTTGGACTAGAAGGCATCCCAGGTCCCTCCCAACTCTATTATTCTATGATTCTATTCTATGATTTCACATTACAGTACCGAGATGTTAGAATCCTACAGAAAGTGAGATTTAGATGTACAGCACCAGTCCGGATTGCATTCACTTCTCTTCTCTCACTCTAACAAGTGGCAGACTCCTCTCTTTGTACATATAAAGGAAAATAGGAACTCCCAAAGGAGGAAATAGATTTCATAGGTCCTCATTCACCATTGGCTTGCACTCAGGGACTCAGAAAAAGAAGAAAGGAAAGTTCACATTGCTATTAGACTGGCTTACCAGGAGATGAATCAATAGCAGAAATTGCTTTAGCTCTAGTGAAAATCCCAAAGAAAAAGTCATTTGAAGCTGTCCACTTAGTGTAATTAATATGATTATTCTGACTGCTGATTGTATCATCTTTTCTCAATCTTTTCTGAGCCATAGTTCCCATAACTTCCAACCAGCATGCTTCCAGATGTACTAATGTCTACCATATCAAAAAGGCTCCAGGATGCAGAAAAGTGAGTTAATTTTTAAAATATGATCTAATGCTTCTTCCAAACATAGATGGATATTCTCCATGATGATCTATCCCTAATCTGGTTTTTCAGCTCTTTCAATCATGCACTCATCATTACTGCATTTGAATCTATTCATTTGCTGCTGGTTATCATCTTCTTCTCTTTCCTTCTGCCTGTCCCACCACCAGAGTCTTCTCCAGATGGCTAGGGTTTCATATAGTGTCTCCAAGATACGTAGCTCAAATGATGCGGATTGAAGTGGGATATTTCACTAAATATTCTCATTGGCACAGTCTTTTCTTCCTCCTGTTCATGCCTCCTTTCCTTCATCCCTCCTCTGGTTGCTTCTGGAAGATCAGGACAGGGACAAGATGCCTTGTCAGCAAAGGAAATCAGTGAGAATTCCCTTTATGCAATTTCCCTTTTGGGTCAATCACTCTTCCATGAACAAAAGAAGTGCTTCCATTTATGGAAAGGCAATTTGCACTCTGAACTACAGAACTTTCAATTCCCAAATATTTATTAGGTCCTCAGCACTAATTGAATAATGTTTGGGTCTTCCCAGACCCAAATTGTATATTTCTACGAAAACGGTATTGAATTTTACAACACTGAACTGAGCGTCAAGGTCTTATTGAGTTTGTGATGAAACAAATCTGTCTGATGGCAATAACTTTTAAAATTAATCTATTTTAACAGAAGACAACTGGGGTTTAGGGAAGCAGTTATAAGTGCAGCATTCAGCAAAGCTTAACTGAGCAATATCTAAAAAAAAATAGAATAATATATATTGGGGGAAATTATCAGAAGGACTTAATTTTAAAACAGATTAATATAAAACAGCATATATAGCAAGTACATTTTAATTGATCAGAACATACTATTGAATTAACTTAATTATATAGAAAAATGCTGATCTGTGATCGCAATAAAAATTGATTGACTAGCTTAGTTATATAGAGCACTGGTTCTCCAAGTGCAGTCTGGGGACTGCTGGTGGGGATCTCCAAGATGCTTTCAGGGAATTCACAAAGTCAAATATATATATTTTGATTTCTTATTTTTAATTTTGAGATAGTAAATGTTGACAGATATAACCCACATAAACCAAAACTCTTTGCAGCACTCCAAAATTTTTAAAAATATAAAATGGTTCCAAGTCCAAATGTTTGAGAATTTCTGATACAGAGTACACCTGAATTTTTCCAAACAGGCTTGTGACACATCCAAACATCATTGGATAATGAAATTTCTCAATCAATGCAGAATTTTATTTATAAAAGGAAATACTCCAGAACATTATGACAACTGCAAAAAGGAAGTTGTTTACATACATACAAAAATGACCTATGACAGATCTAGTATGCTTAAGATGTATTTATATGCTGTGTATAAAATGAGTAATCACAGAGGGAGAACTTTTGTACATTCTATGTCACATCAGGTAAATCAGAACAGGAAGGATAAATAAACACAGCTGCTTTATGAATGGAGAGTTGTACTCCTTCTCCCTAAACCCACTAAACTAGAGAAAGATATGAAGTAGGGTGCCAAAAGATTTGTCTTGAGTCTTCTACTTTTTAATATTCTAATTAATGGTTGGGATGAAAGGGTGGAGATAACACTTATCAAATCAGCATAAAATCACGCAAGATAGATAATACCTTAGAAGACAGAAAAAGTATTCAAAATAATCATAATGTAATTATGCAGATACTTGTCCCCATTAAATTAATATCTATTATTTGAAACCCTTTCTCCCATATATTAATAGAGAAAAGTGCAAGTTTTTAACTTAAGAGGGAAAAAACCCTAGGAAATTTAACTCAAGGAACAAAAAAGACAAGAGTTATAGGATGAGGAATGCCTGGTTTAGTAATATTACTTATGAAAATGATCTTGGAAAAAGAGTTGATTACAAACTAAATATAAGTCACCTACATCATGTGGCTACAAAGAAGACACAATTTTTAGCTGCATCAACAAAAAATTCCAAACCAGCCCTTGCTCTTTATATCTTCAATCATATATAACCCTAATCTTCACTCCCCAATAATAGACTGGGAAGAAACAGGTTCTCCTGGGTCAGGGGTCAGCAACCTTAAACACTCAAAGAGCCACAAAGGTCCTAATTGGAAGCCCCCCATTAAATTCTGGAGTCTACCAGAAGTCCGGTTCTCTCACCATAGTGTCTCCTCCTAGCACGGCATCCTTTTTCCTCTGCCGACCGGAAGTCTGGTTCCCCCACCATAGAGTCTCCTCCTAGTGCGGTGTCCTTTTTCCTCTATCTGTCCTAACTGAAAGCCCTATCAATTGTGGAGCCGACCAGCGACAGGGAGCCGTAGCAGAGGGATGAAAGAGCCACATGTGGCTCCAGAGCCGCGGGTTGCTGACCCCTGTCTTAGGTCCTATTCAAATTCCATCTATGGATATACCCAGGCATTCAAAAAATAATACCAAAACAATCTCTCTTTATTGGAAGCTACAAACCCCCAGCAAGATGGATAATATCTATTATCATATAACCACATCTATTTCTTATAAAATACTGTACTGTGGACTAATTCGGAGATAGATATTAGACAAAACTGATTGTTGATTTAACCTGACTGGAGAAATCCTAAATCTCATTAATCAAATAAAGCACAAGATATATTTAATATCTTTTAGCTAAGATAAATTGCTCCACCACTGACACAGTTATAGAACTGCTTATGGAAGTGTTTGTGCAATCCCCTGCACTCATCACATCATCCATGTGACAAGGCAATCAAAAAATGTATGTAGCAATTTAATTTGTGTATTTTTAAATTAGAAATGGATGCTTCTGAATATTCATACTATCATATGTACACTGCTATTATATACATGTACTTGGAGACCTGTGCTATATGTTTATATACATGTGTATATACACATTCAGAGACACATAGACAAGATCATCACCCATACTAGACGCTGGACTATTTTGCTCTAGTGTTTCAATAAACACAAAACCCTGTTCAAATGTTCATCAGCAACTAATCAGCAAAGATTTCTGAGGGAGAAGCATCCATGTCCATTGGCTCCACCCATATATGCCTTCTGTCCCCAGGAGACAGATTCCTTCAAAATACAGCAGATTAATCTTTTCCATTCCTATGTAAAACAGTATAATTTTAGACCACTTTTACAAAACACTTTTATCCATCAAATTTGCAACTATAAATTCTTGTTTCCCAGGAATTTGATTGCACTACCTTTTAATGTCTGTTTATGCTTCATTATAGTTGAAAAAAATGTAAGCCTCTAAGCAACTAACCAAGGGGTTTTTCAGAGCCTTCATTTTAAGGCTACCAAAATCAATTTACTGTGAATTTTTAATATTACACTATAAAACAAATAGCACAAATAAGCATTTTAAAGTATTTAACGTGGATTTTTTTAAAAAAAAATATCTGTGTGCATATCTATGTCTTGAATTTAATCAGTTAAATTGAGAATCAGGCAACACTTTTTGGCATTTAATTTGTAGTTAGCTGTTGGCATTAAGATTTAATACACAGAAACCAGTCTATATTATGACACTGTAAATAAATTATGACATATATATTATACCAGTCCTAGATAGCAAAAAAATATTTTCTCGGTTATTCTGCAGTGTGGAACAGTTTTATCAATAAAATAAATATGAGCAGCTATCTTCTAACTTACATTATTGGGTTTTTTTCATAAAATATAACAAAACAGCCGTATCAAAGTATCACTGAGCAAAAGATGTATTTTTGTTGTTGTCCAGTCGCTAAATTGCGTCCGACTCTTTGTAACCCCATGGGCCATAGCACACCAGTCCCCCCCCCTGCTCCTCGTCTGTCTCCTGGAGTTTGCCCAACTCATGCCCACTGCTTCGATGACATTATCTAGGCATTTCATCCTCTGCCATCCCCGTCTCCTTTTGCCTTCCATCTTTCCCAACATCAGGGTCTTTTCCAAGGAGACCTCTCTTCTCATTTGGTGGCCAGAATAGTTGAGCTTCAGCTTCAGTATCTGTTCTTCCAAAGGACAGTCAGGGTTGATTTCCTTTAGGAAAATATGCCTACATACATTTTAAAATGTGCAATGTTTCTCAACAAACATTTTTTTGTAATTTCAGGCATTGCTTCCTTACTGTAAATTTATAAACCTACCTTTCTACAACATGGGCCTGCAATGCTTCATGAATTGTTACTTCATAAACTGTTTTGTGAGCTATAAGATTTTATCTTGACATTCTTTTCAAGCTCTCTAATGTTCAAAGATAGAGATTTGAAAGATTACATCTACATTCTTTGTTCTGTGCCTGCAGGTAGAGCTCAATTCTGTTTTCTGATATAAGATAGATAATACCTCTCTTTTATTTGCTAAAAGGGTTTAAAACGAATAATTTGGTTTTAAAAAAAATCTTACTCCTGACTCCAAATGCTTAAATTGCCTACATTATTACTCGCTAAGCAAACATAAATCCCTTGTAAATTCTTGCAAATTACTTTTTAAGCTATTATCCCAATTCTGTTCACGTTTTTACAGAACTGATACTTTTATTTTTCTATTTTCAGGTGTAACTCTTCCATCTAAATGCACTTGCAACACATTAAATGAGTCCAAAATAATATATTACAAACTTAAAGACACAAACTCAAACACAACATAGCCAAATGAAAAATCAGGGTTTCCACAAGTAAAAAAAAACCTGGAGATCTTTGCCTGAAAAATGCCCAGTCAAGATATCACAGGATATGTTTATTGTGTATACTCTTATAGCTTCCTCATTTTTTACTTTACCCTGCTGCCTCTTGGTACTGCCATTCTGCTTCACTAGCCAACATAGACAGTTGCTAACCTAGACCACTAACCACCATAGACCAACACCTGCTGCTCCTGAGCACCCAGACATCATTGTTTAGCAGCAGGAAATAAAAGTTACACACAATCTGATATTTTGTTATTCACTTCCCAAAATAAGATGATAACCTGCAGAAATATAGGAATAATCAAATCTTTTTGTAAAAGAATAGACCTGAACCAGAGTCTTGATTTCATATCTCCGAAGACCAGACTCATACATTATGTTAGACTTGATTTGTTGGATTAATAGAATTTTTAAACCATAATTCATGCCTTCTAAATCACAACATATTGGTTCTGGCTGTCTGAACCCAACAAGTCATACAGGGACATAACGGCTTAATAGTTTGATTTCCTTAATTACGGGAGATATATTTCAATCTAGATGGTAAACACTCACAATAACTAAAATAAGCTTAATAATATTATTGCAAAAGACTCCCCGACTATTGAGAAAAAGAAAAAGGCTGCACCCATAAAATATTTGTATTGTGTTACTTATTTGAATTATACATGGGCACACCTTGAGGGCACTCTCTCCTTTCTCCTATCTTGGAAGACACATTCCAAAACATTTCAATATTATACAATGTTTATGTAGATCAAATCTACAGAGTACAATAATTTATTTTAGCGAAGACTTTACTGAAATTATTTAAAAACAGAGTTCTACAAAAATAGCAACTATGGGATAAATATTAGGCACCATAAATAATGGCTACTTTTTAAAGGGGGATTCCCTAAATTCATGGAGGATAAAATGTTCAATGGTTACTAGTCAGGATGGTTATATTTTGGAGGCCTATGAGTACCATGTGCTGGAAAAGTGACCAGAAACCACATCTGCATTGATAAAATGTTTGTGGTTTCTCATCCTCTTCCTCCTCCCTCCTTAGAATCAGAATCTCTGACTAGATAAATAACTTTGTTCTGATGCAGTAGGGTCCTTCTTTCCTTCTGTATTCTTTCCAGGATTATTCATTACAGAAATAATCATGCAAACACACACACACACACACATACACACACACACACACACACACACTTCTGGTCATCTTGAAGCAGAATTGAAAAATGGCAAGTGTCATTCTTAGAGTAAGATTTCCATGGAAACCCTGCATAGCAGCTCAGTACAACCTGATACTGAAATCGGTTACTTTATGTGGTATAATGCTTTCCTTGGGGGGGGGGATAAATCAATACTTTGCATCTGTCTTTGTTAGTGTGTAATTCGTGCCCATGAAGGAAAATAACAAAAAGGACATACTAAATCGTATAAATCCATCATGTTGCAAAGGAATTGCAATACAAGTGATTCTACAGTATTATTGTTATCGTAAATAGAATTTTTCAGCTTCTCTAATTATGGGGTCAATCAATGCCTTTATTTTTCAATCATTCTTAGGTTCGGCAATGCTGACGTCCCCAGTCACTCCCTTCTTCACCAAACTGTTCCAAGCCGATTGCAGACTCTTTTGGGAGAGCTAAGTTGCTTTCCTAAGTGTTGCTTGATTGACAATGCCTTTTTCCTGTTGCTACTGATAAAATGTTTGTTTATTGCAATTATTGGTAAAAATATTGTTCTAACATGTCTGGGATAAAAGATATTCTGGAGCTTACCTTAAACAATTACCAACTGCTGATGACAGGAATCTAGTGATTTCTGTATCTAAACATTTTAAGTACAGTAATTTAACTTCCCAGGGAACCAAATGACGGGGCTGTGTGAAGTATTTGAACAAAGTATTTTCTGATTTAAAGGAGGACAGGATCATAAAAGTAGCTGCCTCTTTTGCAAGGCTGCACATTCTCAATCATTGCATATTCATGCTCGGAAATATTATCAAGGCCATCCATCCATCCATCCATGTTAATGGAGAATCTTAAGAAAGTCAGTGCAATATTAAAAGTAAATAAAGTTACATATGGTAACTTGGGCATACATATTATGCCCATATGGTACAAACAGCCATTCATATAAACCTTGCCTACCCCTATATAGCATAGTAGGAATTCACATTTTAAATCCTCCAAAATACAGGGTGAAATTTAACTGTGGATTGATTTCAGAAGATTAAACTGGGGATAGATTTTTTTTACTTAAAAAAAAGCTTTGAGGGTAATAGATAGTTGATCTGAAATAAACAAAAACCAGAAATTCCACTAATATGTCTAAATCAAATAGTACAGTATTAAGAATTTTGACCCATTTCTAGTATCACATTCCAAACTACCACCTACTATGAACATTACACTAATTCAATTTCTAAATTGTTGAACTTAATATACAAAGATTTTTTTTAATATTGTTTGTATTTGTGCAGTCACAATATCTGTTTTAAAAATATTGTTTGTATGACATGCCCCTATGTAATTTTTTTTTTCTTGACAGATATTTTAATGCATCAAGCAAATATATAAATCTCTTTATGACTTAAAGGCAATGCCTGGGAGTACATTTCTGTTATGATTTATAAGCAAATACAAAGCAGCTACTCCTACTCAAATACACACACACACACACACACACATACAACATGATTTAAGGCAATGACAATTTATAGTATAGCTTTGACCTTTTACATTCCCATTCATTTCACCAATGATTGAAGAGATTCATTTTATGATACATATAATTTAGAGGATGTAAGCAGACAATCTTTTGAGTTTTCATCAAAAACTGAGGCACATCTGTTGCTAGTTGATAAGTAAAATCATAAAATATAAGTCACAACAGCTCATTAAAAGCTGCATTAATTTACTGCATTAATTTACTGCAAGTTACACCACCAAAAGTAACTTATTACTTTTTTCACACTTACAACTATTGCAGCATCTCCTTGGTCATGTAATCAAAATTCGGGCGTTTGCCAACTGGCATGTATTTAGGACAGTTGCACTGTCCTGGGGTCAATGTGATCACCATTTGTAACCTTCCCAGCCGCCTTCCGACAAGCAATGTCAGTGGGGGAAACCCAGTTTAGTGACTGCATGATTCACTTAAAAAGTGCAGTGATTGGCTTAACAACTTGGACAAAAAAGGTCATAAAATGGTGTAAAACTCACTGAACAACTGCCTTGCCTTACAACAGAAATTTGGAATTCTATTGTGGTTGTAAGTACTTATAGTCTCTATGCTGCATTATTAGCACATCAACAATACAACTATTTGTTTTTGTTTGGATACTCAAATCAAATTTGTCTTGGATCATACTGACAATGTTCCTAATTTCTTTCAGAAATTTACACATTTTAATTAGCCTCTTCCAGTTAAGTAAAATTAAAGATCTGAGATCAAGGTAAGGAATTCCAGAAGTATAGCAACATTTTCCACCACCAGACTATTAATCTGTGACACTATAATACATAACTTTTAGCATTTCAAGAATGGCTTCGAGGAGGAAGGAAGGAGAAAGCTCTCGAGTGCAGATAATATTCTCACCAATACTTTTCCATTGAAGACAAATATCCAGCAAAAGAAAGGTTATTAAGCAGAAGCAAAAATTCTTAAGTAAAGTTTAAGTAAAGTTTAAGTAGCAATGCTGGAATAGACAATAGAAGTCTGGGTTGATCAACAGGACTATTTTTTTTAAAAAAAGGGGGGGTGCTTTGCTGGAGTCATAAGATCATTAGTAAGTAACAAACTCTCAAATCCAAGAAGCTTCTTGGATGAAAAGCAAAATGTTTTCAACCAAAAAAACCCCTAAGAAAATCCAGTTGCCTTTTGCAAAGCATCT
Organism: Oxyrhabdium leporinum; assembly: GCA_032468155.1. Classification (NCBI taxonomy): domain Eukaryota; kingdom Metazoa; phylum Chordata; class Lepidosauria; order Squamata; family Cyclocoridae; genus Oxyrhabdium; species Oxyrhabdium leporinum. Next base: position 584,502 of record JANHFL010005700.1, on the reverse strand, counting down.
TTGGGGCAACCATGACCTGGAGGATCGAGAATCTCCATAGACATTTGTACAAGCAGATTACTGAAGCCTAAGAAAATACAAAGTAGTTGTGATACAAGATTTCCGCTACCCAGATATCTGTTGGAAAACTTATTTCTACCAAAAAGATGTCAGATAAATTCCTGACCTTGGTGGGTGATAATTTTCCCTTTCGAAAAGATTGAGGTAGGTACTAACAAATCTTCTACCTCGCAGTTAGTCCTTATTACCGGGAAGAACTAACTGAAGATATTTCAGTAGTGGAAACTAAAGTAGCTACATATTTTAAAGTTCTTAATTTGAACAAAATTAACCTTGTAATATAATTTAACCTCTCGATCCACCGTTTACTATCCAGAACAGCGGCTCCTCAACCTTTTGGATGCCAGGGACCAGGTCCATGGAGAGCGGTCTTTCCACAGACCGGTAGGCAGCTCACTTGCGCAGCCCGGTTCCTGGCAGGCCATGGATGCAGCCCAGGGTTGGGGACTCCTGGTCTAGAACGCAAATTATTCCCATTTCCACATGAAATGTTTAGCACCTTGTTTTATTCCCCCCCCCTTCAAGTCAGTTTGAGACATTTGCTCAGAAATAAATCCAGTGGAATTAGTCTACAGCATACCCTTCTCAGTATTTTTATCTTCTTCGTATACTTTTACTTCTGTTGCACTACATACATCCAAAAGCTTGTTTTCCAAAAAAACAACATCAACCCTGACCAATACAATGGAATGGACTAAATTTAATTAACTGAGAATAAGACAATGGAGCTTGACAGGAGGTTTTTCCCCCCACCAATTTACTCTTGGGGAAGTTATGCTTGAAAGAAAAAAAAAAGTTAAACCCAGGATCATTTCTCTTCTGGTTTTCAAATTTCTAACCACTTGTTTTTAAATTCATTTCTGAACTGATAATAGTGTTAACATTTTCAAAACTTGCCCAGAGCAGCTGGTATTTGTTTTCGCAGATGCATTTCTACCTAAAATACTTCATGGATAGTAACTTTTTTTTTAAATGACAAATCTGAACAAAAAAAAATCCAAACAGCAACATATGCTTTGAAGTAGTACTAAACAATCAATAAAGCCAAACTATAGTTATCGAATGATGAATTAAAATAGGAAGTTTTATGAGGGATTCACCAGATTTAGACACCAAAAGCAGCACTATGGGTGCATTGTGTTGGGGAGCCTCATTCAAAAAGTGGCCAATATCAGGCCCAAAGTATGATTACAGTTACTATGAAATCCACTCATTATTTATTTCTATCACACCTATCTTCTTCTCTTTTCTAAAATAATGTACATTTGATCTAACTATTAGATAAATAATTTCAGTTCTACCTTTTTAATATAACCAGCAAGAAGTGACCACAGCAAATCATTTGTACAAATGAACCAACATTATGGGAAGGGAACATTTATTATGAGACTTTTCACTGAGAAGTATTTTTTTAAATACTTTAGTATTTGATTTATGGCATCAAATAAGTGAATTCAATGAGAATTATAATATATTGCATACTATGACAATAAAAACACACCTACCAATTATCAGACTTTGCAAGATTTTAAAATAATTCTTGATTAATAAAAAGTTTGACAAGTGCAATAAATCGGATAGTCCTTAGAAGTAATTGTTTCCCCTTTTTCCAAATTATGGATAATTTCAAAGAATGTTCACATCAGGCTGCGAAAAGCATGCAAAGGATCATTGTATCCACACATAGATGAACTCTATTTTCTGCGCAATATTTATAAATCTAGGTGAGACCAAAAGTTCCATTGGAAAGTCTTTCTCTGAATGAGTATTGTCATTCTTCTCCCACATTTGTAGTCTGTAATTCCAAATACAGTATAAATGGAGTTTGAGAGGTAGTATGTTTCTTGTGCAGCGTGAAACAATTGAAACAGGTATTTGGACTCATTCTTGGATTAATCTGTTTTGAAACAATACCAAATCACAAATAAGGTCAGCAGATATGATGAAATGGTCTTCCACTAAAAGCAAAAAACCTTGGTCAGCATAGCCATTACTGTATACTGCAAAGGTCTGCTACAAACCTTTTCTTTAGAAGATTTTAAATAGAAGACAACTCAACATATTGAACCACTCTCTAAAGCCCAAGGTGAGAAAATCATTCCAGATATAGTTTTAACTTCTAGTCTGTTCCTGGTGATGTTTTTCTATTGCTTGTGGTCCAGGAAAACAGAATGCAAATGACTGGATGCCTGAACAGTATGAAAGTTATTTTTTTAATCATGTTTTCCTTCTGAAAAGCAATGAGGTTTGCCCTGGAACAGCTGGTTGGCTCCAGTCTACCATGGCACACAAGCCAAAGCTTGACAGTTTGTTTTGCCCCAGAGCTAGACAGAAAATGATGGAAAGAGAGGCTGAATTCTATTACAAGGTTAATTGATACTGGGTTTATTTTTATTAATTGAACAGAACATTTTTCTGCTTATGTCATTATTTCTAAATTGCTTTTCAAAGAGATCTCAAAAATGGATATGGTAGAAAGATAGACACAATTAGGAGCAGAAGCTATCAAAACCAATACTTGCTAAATAATATTAAGGGAGCCAGTTTTAGCTCGTTAGCTAAAGGCATTGGGCTAGAAACTACTAAGAGACAGTGAATTCTAGTCCTGTCTTAAGTACAAAGGTCAGCTGGTTAGAAAAAAGGCAAGGGCCAATTTCCTCTAAAACCCTTTCCCAGAAAACTGCAGGGACTTACCTAGGCAACTGCCAGGAGTCAAGAGTAATTTGAAGGCATCACCCCCAAGAGGGAAAAAGAAGCTTATTAATAAATGGGAGGAAACCCTGGTGGTGCAGTGGTTAGAATGCAGCATTGCAGGCTGACTCTACTCAAAGCCTAGAGTTTGAATCGGATGGGGCTTGAGGTTGACTTAGCCTTCCATCCTTCTGAGGTCGATAAAATAAGGACCCAGGTTGTTAGGGGCAATATGTTGTCTCTGCGAGCCACTTAGAGAGGGCTCTGAAGCACCGCGAAACAGTATATCAGCCTAAATGTTATTGCTAATAAATTAGAACCATTTTAAAAGGAGAAAGTCATAACTTCCAAGACATTTATCAGGAAATATATAAATGCCGTTAACTTCAATGAGGCTTATTTTTAAGTGGATCTGTACAAATACCACTACATGCAATATAGTTTAAGAAATGGGGAAGATAAGAGGAGAGGCAGTGATTGTTAGAAGTGATCAAAGGTTACACAGGGAAAGATACAGAAATTATGGGAAAGTGCAGCAAAATGACATAATAGGCAGTTACTAGAAATAAGGCTAATTAAAACAAAAGTTGAATAAATTGTTCTCTTGGTACTTTTGACAAATTGAAAGCTTGTGCAGAATTATTCAAATCAGAGAAATCATACAAAATTAGGAGGCATTCCTCAGAAAAATTGGGGATTTTTAATTTGGAGTTAGCTCAGAATATTAAAAAAAAAGAATATAAACAATCTACATATTTAATCCTATATTTAGTTGTAGAAAAAATATATTTTAGAAATAAAAAGTCTAGTAATACAAAAATAGTCCAGGTTATATTTAAAAGTAAAAGATAAAATTCATTACTAGATAATATATATGTGTGAGTATAAATATACGTACAGCATATGCACACATACAGACATGAACATTCACACAAAAACAAGTAAGATACTAACTTTACTGGAATATCCCCCTTTAGTTGTGATGAACAAAAAGGAAAAGGGAGTTCATAATTATTGAATCAGAAAAGCAATTATCAAAAGTGATACTCTGAAGTAATGATAATATTTGTGTGGGACTATCAAAGTAAATGCTTTAAATTGGATAGGCGACACCTGCTATGAATGCTAAAATGCTCAGAGATTATCTCACTTGGCTTCTGTCAAGCACTTTGCCCCACTAAATGTTAATTTTTTTTCAGGTGAGGTTGGAACAATGCTTCTTACTGTAAAGCAAAGATTAGTTATTCTTTGAAAACAAACCTGTGCTATGATCTGATGCAGAATGTCCCACTGATATGCTTCGCTCCCAATGCACGGGCTTGGAGCAGAGGAGAGCCACACTGAATATCAATGTGAAGATGGGGCTCATTGCTGGGACAAGCACCTTTGATTTCCCTATCTTAGGGCAAATGGATGCATGTCACTTCAGCTAGGCCAGGGCTGTCAAACTCCCAGCCTGTGGGCTGGATGCGTCAGGCGCTGGCCACACCCACGCCCACTTAGCGAAGGGGGGGAAAAGTCCCGATACGTCACATGACACCGCCGTGATGACATGAGTTCCTGATCTAAACATTTACAGTCTACTTGACTCAGGCTCTTTCCCTTTTATAAATAGCCTTTAAATTAAAATTTATGTTTTTATTATCTTGCTCTAGGAAAGGTTGTTTACTGTTCTTATCTCTTCTTATCTCCTTTAGGAAAAAAGACAAAAACATTGTTGTGGTTGCAGTTATGTTATAGTTGTTTCCATCTCCTAGAATAATTTAAAAAGATGCTGACTTTTGGTAATATCCACTGGTATTTGGCAGCCATAGAGGTGCGCTGAGATTTTTTGCCTCAGTATCAAAGTTCAAACTGGCTTTTGAGGTGAAAGGAATTAAAGAGCTCTCTACTCTTTAGCACCACTTGGCTCTAAGAAAATGATGCATTTTAAGTAACCAAATATGCAAGAAGCAGAGAGGTTTCTTGCACTTTTAATAGCAGAGTGAAAGAAAGGATTTCCAGAATGTACAGGAGAGGAATGAATAAATTTGAGCAACTGGGCCCACAGTACAGCTCCCCAAACTTCTGTAAAAAGTGATTTCTGGCAGAGTTAATGTTTTTGTTTTCTTTTTTCATTCCCCCCCCAAAAAAAATTTTTTTCAAACACTTTCCTCCACAGGACAGCTGAAACTACATATTTAAAATTCAGCCATCTTCAGTATCTCAACTTAGGGCTGCTTTGAAGAATTTTAGGGACTTTTAAGGGTAAATGCAGGAGTATTTTCCCTCCCAGAGGCCTGCTATTGCCATCTACACTTTTCTTAAAGCAAGCAAATGCAGGTTCTAAAAAGGTGCGATTTTGCCACTGAATTTTGATAGTACAATCTTGGATTGCTGGCAGTAGAGGGCAAATTACTCCTTACTGGTATAATTTATTTATTTATTTATTGTTTAAACTTATATACCGCCCCATTCCGAGGACTCGGGGCGGTTTACATATAAAATATAAAAATATAAAATATAAAATTCCTTTAAAACCCCGTTTTTTAAAATTAACCCCTAAAAATCTGACATGTTGCTGAAAGTCAACACAAACATTAAAAATACAGACACCTTATTGTGGTATCTATTTTGGTATCTGTCCTACATCTTAAGAAAAGTTAGCTTGGTCCAGTGATGGTGAAGAGGAATAGTGCGAGGTGGCCCTTTTGAGTGGTAGCAATGGCACTAAGGCTGAAGTAGAGGGGCAGCTTCAACACTGCTATCAAGTGCTACTGTTTAGGGGGCCTGGATGGAAGGAGGGAGATAGAGTACTGTTTCACTTTTGTTTTAGGGGAGGGTTGAGTTCATAATTATTAGAACAGAGTCAAATTAGGCATTTTCTGAATTTTTGACTAACAAGCCCAAGAGGTTCACCAGCACTGGCTTAGTCATTGTTTGACTGGCTCCTTATTTCACTAAACCACTACAGTTTAATCCAGACCTAGGCATTTTATGACCTGCAGGCCACATCTGGCCCTCCAGCAGGGCCTGTCTGGCCTGTGGCGCCAGTGACATTGAGCAGGGCAGCATCAACAGGGGGTGGGGCAGCATCAGGGTGAGGTGGGGTGGGGCAGCAGCCCTCCACAACAGTCCCAGTTTCTCATATGGCCCCTTGGGAAAATTAATTGCCCGTCCCGATTTAGTCACTGAACTAGTAATGTATAGTTTAATCGCAAACAGTACAGTTTAATCTCTAAACTACTACGGTTTAATCACTAAAACACTACTATTAAAGCTTAATCACTGCGGTTTGTCACTTATTTCAATAAACCACTACATTTCAATCAGATGTATAAACCTCTTAATATTAGCAAGTTCCATACAAGATGCTCTATAATTTTTGGACTTGTGTGAGATGCAGCAATGGCAAGATTTCTTTTCTACATTTGTCATTATTAAATTTAATTACATTATTTTAAGCCAATTTCTGTAATCTATTCAGACTTTTTAAATTTTATTTCAATCTTCTAGAGTATTAGCCATTTACAGTAAATTTTGTATCAGCTTTAAATTTGGTAAGCATTCCTTCCATTTTGACACCCAAACTGTTAATTAAAAAAAGCACTGAAGAATACAGAGCCCAGGACCAAACCGCATTACACCCATTCAATACCTCCTTCTGGTTTGATGAAGAACTGTTTATAACTCTTTAGGAACAATTTTCAAGCCACACATATACATATACATATACATATACATATACGTATACGTATACGTGTATGTATGTATGTATGTATATATATATATATATATGTTTTGATAGCAAGCTAGTTAACTGAGCTGGCT
>JANHFL010005700.1:560256-572157 GCA_032468155.1 Oxyrhabdium leporinum | reverse complement strand
TTCATTATTTGACTTGCTTTCTAGGGGTTTTTGCTTGGAATTAGGTCCTGGAGATCCTAAAGATTGGTCACCCTCCCTCCTCAATTTTAGTTTAAAGCCCTCCTGATAAGTTGAGCCAGTCATTTTTCCGAAAACATTTTTCCCAATCTTTCTGAGGTGCAACTCATCCCTTGCCAGAAACCCATCATGGAGATAGTACAGACCGCGGTCCAGGAACCCAAAGTTTTTTTGCCAACACCAACCCTTTACCAGTGGGTCACTTCTAGAATTCTTTGTTCTCTTACCGGATATTGTCCATATATTCCTTTTAGCATTTCACCCATTAAAACATGACACAAGTATTCAACACAAACATATCAACCCAAGATAGATAGTACAGTTAATTCCCACTTAGTGACCATCTTATTTAATTAGAATTTGAAGTTATGGCAGTACTAAAAAGAAACAATATAGCAAGCAGTCCTCCCATTTATGACTTTCACTTTTGAAGCTCCCGAGTGTTTGCTTGTTTTGGGTGCACTAGTCGGGCAGTTGACAGTGACTTTCACTCAGCAAATGCTTTGCTTATCCATCAATGTCTGGTCCCAATTGCAGTTGCTAAATGAGGGCTACCTGTATCTTGTTGCTTTACTCAGAAACTAAAAATATAACTCTTGCACCCAAGTGCTTTTCAATGCTAAAATGCATAACAACTTCAAGGCAGAGACTGAGGCAGTCACATATGAATTACAGCATTTTCATAGCACTTGGTTTGATTTGGACTAACTCATAAATTAACTTCTAAATTAGAATATCAGACATCCAGATATGAACTGCAACCTAAATCAGTAATGACGCTTCACGCTGTAAGTAAATGGTGACAATGAGTATTTTTTTCCTGTATTTTTAAAAAAAAAATATTTGTAGATAAAAGCCTTCATGCCTAGAAGGGTTAAATCCTGTCTTTTTTCTGTAATTTGCTAGTTATCAACATCTTTTCACAGAGAGATCCCACCCAATTTTGAAGGTGGCAAAAGGCAAAAATTAATTTGTCCCTGTATCTGTTATTGGCAATCTACTGGCTGATTTCAGAGTAGCTTTCTGCTTCCATGTCAGTGCTTGTTCACCTCTAATCTTCTTCTTTGATGTGTGGTCTTCACCACACAACTCTGTGGAATTAAAAGTCCACACATCTGGCAGTTGCAAAGGATAGGAAATAGTGCTTGTGAATTGTCAAATTTCAGCTCTGCACTGTACCAGCTAGCCATGCAGAAAGTATCAGTCATAAACTCATATTCCACTCCATGTCTAAATTGTCATGTGAGCTTTGTAAAGAGCAATCAACTACCCTGGACTTTGAACTGTAATTATGCTAAAGGCACAATTAAGAACAGATGACAAGCTACCTTATCCATGTTTTACAAAGCTTTATAGTTACTTATATATTTTCCCCTTCAGAAGAGCTTTGGAGAATCCCTTTTTTTCACTCATTTCTTTTTTAAAAAAAAAGCCCTGGCTAGAGTCCAGTTCTATGATAATTTTATGTAACGTTACATTTTTTTCAAGTGGTTATCTGCTTTCCTGTCAAGCATTTTATGATACCATTAACTTTGTGTATTTGCTCTAACTCCCAAATAAATATTTATTTCAAAAATATTTTGTGCAAACCCCTTCAACCACAAAAAAGAATTTACAAGTTTTTATTTCTGTCCTCATTAACTCCTTTTCTCATAACTTGTTGGCAACTATTTATAGTCAAAGGATAAAATTAGCTTATTTCAACAACCTGTGGTTAAATAATTTGGAAACAGACATTTCTAGTTCTACCAAGCAAAGGGAGCAGAGATTAATTGGCAAACCAAGACATGGTCCCATCACAGCCTGGTGCCATCTAGATATGTTGCGACTAAAGTTCCCAACGTTCCCAGCTTGCAAAACAGATAGAGAGGGCAAGGCCACCATAAAACGTGATTTATACTGATGTCTGAATGTGACTTATGATTAATGAGGGTGGCGCGATTGTTAGGAAAGAATGTACACTGTTATATAGAATGTTCAGCCAACAAATTTATTTTCTATAATATCAAGGAACGGACCTCAAAAGTTTTTAGAAACAACATATCAATGCATGTTGGCTAAATTTGGAAATGCTTTTTACTGAGCAAAATGTAATCATGAGCAACTATTTGGTCAGACCCATTTTAGATTAGCTGTACAAACAGAGATATATTTTGTTTGCAAATTGCCTGTCTTCCTCTCATCTAACTTTAGTATGAGCTGTTGTTAAAATGAGTACTTAAGGCCTCCAGACTCTTTTTTGAAGCCAGTCAACTCTGAGCATCTATATGCAGAGTTAATGTAATGAAGGTGTTCCAGCACAAGTATCATAGAGAAAACAGCATTTTATCTTGAGAAGATCAAGAAGCATCATAGCTCCATTTTAGAATGGTTAGGATGTCCCGGTTGCGGCACCCATTTGCGAGGCAGGTCCAGGGAGGGAGGGAGCCTTGGATGACGTGGCAGGAAGAACTACTTGTCTTTCTTTCTGGTGCAAAGCCAGCTCACCCTCTGGTGGTGCACCATGGGAAGTGTGTGAGTGTTTCCTACAGCAGAGCTGGTACCTTGCCAGCCAAAAACTACTACTCTGCAATTGCATTGTAGTCTCCTGATTAATGTAACAATGCCATACACTGATAATAATAATAATTATTATTATATTTAATACAAGTGTCTTGCAGGGAAAGGTCAAAAACTTTAGAAAGGGATACAACCATGGGATTGAAGCCCACTCCCATAAATATATATGATGTCAACACACATACAAACTGTTGTGGCTTTGATTCTGCAATCATGTCCACTATTTTATTTATTTTTTAATCTCCTCACCCAAACCATGGATACCTCTGGAATCTAAAAAATATTGGTGGTTCAGTTTATTTCACTATATTTATCTGTCATCTAGAACCCTCCAAACTTCACCTCTTATCCTATCATCCCAGATTTTAAAAGGATGGTTTATTCTCCAGGATAGGGTGAACAATAAGCTAAGGATTCTTTGTCAGAGATAGTTCCTCGGGTACTTCAGTGTCCATCCCTGAAAACTAAAACATCCCTGAATTATTTATTAAAAGATAGAAACTTATGCTACAGCTTATGCATACATTTGCTATTTTGCCAAGTAGAATTCTGTTTCTTACAATGTTCCCTCTCCTGCTTGAGTAGGGGGTTGGACTAGAAGACCTCCCTTCCAACTCTGTTATTCTGTTATCTATTTAACCCAGGACAAATCCAGAGAAAGTTAAACTGAGGAATTAGTTTTTGACATTATTTATAGAAGGGGAGTGTGTAAACAGTTTTCTTTTACAAACTGATACTGGTAGTACTTTCCAACTCTGATTTCTTGGATTTAAAGAAGCCTTTTCTACTCCATATCTTCCACTGGTCTGGCTTTCTATCTTGGCTTCTAATCCACAATCACATCAGTTTCTTGGTGTACATATCTATACTATGGTTCCATGAACCAGGATTTACTTTATTTAATTTGCTGGGTAATGTCTTTCCCCGGAGTTGAGCCTGGGCTAAAAGAATAATTTGTTTCATCGTATCAAATTTAACAATCTGGTCTAAACTAAGCCATTCTTGGACACAAAATATAGAGGCCTAAAAACTAAACCAGCTGTATATAAGGATCTTTGCCACACCCTGTATTTCTGAAGTCTTAATCTTTCCATTTCATTTTTATTCCGTGAACTAACAGCGTGGGAAACTCCCAGGCTGGCATATTCTCTAGTCAATAGGGCAAACTTGGCTTTAACCCAAGCACTCAGAAATACCTGGCTATGAATAGTACATAAACAAACAGCAATTTTTTTTTTAAAAAAAGGGGGCACTACATATCAATAGTACAATTACTGAAGGCGAAGGTGAAAAATATCACTGTGGGAATTGTTTTCACAATATATGACCATGTTAAAGCAATCACTTCTGTTAGGCAGCGAGCATAAGCAGCATTCACAGAGCAGGGATGTCTAATGCATTATTATCTTTGCAACAGAAGCTGATTAAAGATTAAAAGGGACTTGCTGAGATTTTCACAGCACACTGCTGTATTGTCCATTTGTTGGGTTTTCTCTTATCCTCTAGTGTCCATTAGTCAACACTCTGACAAAAGGATGAACACTAGTTCAGAATCTTTGTAAATCACAGTTAGGAAGATGATTCCACCAAACTAGAAGCTTAACTTGTTGTTATCTCTTTTCACCTCAAATCTTCTCATGTCAAACTGCATGTGCAGAAAGGGATGATGGAAACTTCCTGCCCCCCCACCCCGTTTCCCCCAAGATAATAGGAAATAAAGGAAATAACCGACCTAGGAAAACAACAACAGGAAAACAACAGCTTATTGTTCCATATGAGCTCATGAACCAGCATGCAAAAGGGTTCCCAGTTTAACATCAGGGACTGTAAGTTAAAGAGTGGCAGGTAGTAGGACTAAAAGAAGTCATTATAACGAAGAAGCTGACGTAAGTGTCTTTACAGACAAGAAGGAAGAGTATGCATTTAAAATCTTCAACAGCTGCTGCTTCTCAGAGTAGATAGCAATGAACTTTAACCTGGCACTTTCTTCCTGGTGATAAGAGATTCTTGAAGGAGAACATGAAAGGCACAGTTTGAGAAAGTTTTGATTACGTTGCCCAAAACACAATCATTTGCCATGTCCACACATCATTTCAATGTGCAACAAGCAATACAAAGGGCATGATGATACTACTAAAATTCATCCATATGGGCTCAAATGCTAGATGTAAAAAAAATCCATACCAGATCTTGGATACATATTCAGCAATTATATTCTAAAATAGCTTTCTTAAATCAAGTGTCTGCCAGGTATGTTGACTAATTCCCAACAAGGCTGTTTTGGATGCCGATGGCCAGATATTAAGGAAAAAGCCAACGTACCTGGATGGCTCCAAGTTGGGATCTTAAGGTTTTGGTGAAGAAATGCCTGCTCCTATCTTACTTACTGCTCATTTTATAGACTGAACAGAATCTCCTTATTCAATTTGCTTTCATTTCCATGAATTTGGAAATGTAACTTCCATTTTCAGTAATTTTCAACTCTCATTGCAAATCCATTAATACCGTTTTAATGATGCTCCATCGCTCCAAACTCCATTACTGTCCTTGGCCTCATTTGTCCTGATCACCTTTTAGTTTGATTGGCAGGGTAATCCTATATAGCTTTGTGATAATATTGCTAAATGGTATTATATACCCAATTTCATTAACATCAGAAGTCTGTCACAAAAAAACCCATGTGATATTGCCCATGTCATCTCAAACAAAGGAAAAGTGCTACTCAAGGCAGACAAATAGACAAGAATGAGAAAAACCCCATCAAGATTGTCTCGAATAATGCAATCTTGGCAGGAAAAAATATTTATTTTGCAATTACCAGATTTAAAGCTGACAATCCAGGCCTGTTCTGTCAGTAAAAGAGAAGGGCAAACTCTGGTACATATTGCTAAAGCAAATTCATCCAAAAATATCAGTTTAATTTTACAGGCTGCAACTGCCTTTAACATACAAATACTTTGATCACAGGACTCAATCAGCTGTCATGTCGTGTACCAATCAAAAATCATGCATTTACCTCAGGACTTTCACCATAGGAAACTCCTCAATATATAAACTAATTGCAGGTAATTATGTGCAGACTGAGAAATTTCTGTAGCTCTTTGCCACCCTCTAGCAGTCCTCCAGATTTTTGCAGTTACTTATGGTAATTCCAGTCATGTGATACAACAGGAATTGTTAAAACTTCATCTCTGCAGCAAAAACAGTTTATGGAAATCATTACCTATACACCGTACAAGTATTAGGGATCTCAAAAGACATTCAGTCATTGAAATATAATACAATGCTTGGGGATTGGACAATGTGACAAATGGGAAAAAAGTCAACTGTTAATTTTCCTAGTTTTTCTTTTTCAATCTAACAACACTGGTTGCTAGAATATACCAAGGAAGTCTCCTATCGATGTTGCCTTGAGCTCACAGTAAAAAAGTAGGATAGATGCGTTATAGTAATAATTAGAAAGCAAACTGCTTCCTTACAATCACTTTATTTGCATTATTAAATGTGTATCTTGTCTTTCCACCTAACAAGGAGCTTAAGCATCTTACGCCAAATTACATTTAAAAAGTATGTTAGTTTTTTAGATATATATTCTATCTTTCCTTCAGTTCAAGACACTGCACCCACTTTTCTCACAGCCCTAAGGTTAGTTAAGATCTCACCAGAGCTAACTCAATCTTACCTACAATATACCATGCTGCTAAATGACACAATTACACAAAGTGTCTGTTAAACGTGAAAGTAAAATCAGGACTTGGATTCTCACCTGCAGAAAAGAAATGGCTATTTAATGAAATCTAAATTAATGGATATTTAATGAAATCTAAAATTCAATTTAAATAAGTAAAAGTAATTAAAAAAATCATTAAAGCAATTCGGAAGGCTAGAGGATGAAGAGATGAGCTTAATTCCTTTAAACGCAGTTTCCAGAGGAATACAATCCACAGTGTAGAAATGACCAAAGAAAAGGCACTTTCATGTATATCTAACCAATAAATTGCTTCTGTAATGGAATCCTTATACTGGCCTCTCCTATACTATGAATCTGTAGTATCCCTACAGGTTCATAATAAGAAGCAGTCCCTCAAACAATTAAGCTTTAAGCTATTTAAAATTTTAAAGGGTAAATCATCAGCTTAAAAGTGCTCACAAAAAATTAATAACCAGTCCAAGTCTTTAAAAATCAGAAGATCTAAGCCACGCTTACAGAAGTAGTAAACAGATAATTGTTAGAAAATATCATTCAATGTTAATTTAATATAATTTGAGGTGTGTAATAGACGTTGAGAGCAGAGAACAACTCATCTGCCCATTAAGAAATCCAACTTCTCTTAAGTCAATCATCATACCTTCACCAAATTGGAAGACCACTGTAAGGGGAGAATAGGGGAACATAATTTTTCCATCCTGTGCTCCTTGTAGCAGGGAAGTGACAAAAGAAAAACAGTAAACCTTAAATGCCACTGTTTCGGGGTAAATTCTGGATTTTTATTAGAAGATCCCTCCAATTAGATGAGGCTTAGCCTGTGTGTGGTTGAGCAGTTATTTTTTGGGGAAATGCAGCTACCGAACTGCCAGCTTTGATTGCAGGAAAGAGAATGGTAGCAAAACAGATGGCAGTGCCATATTAAGTGTTAGACAAACTCAATTAGTATTTTTAAAATAGCTCCTTCCTTTGAGACCCTCCTTCAATTATAGTCATTAACAGATAAGGAGAGAAAGGCATTAAGAAGCTAGAATACACCTGGGCTGCCTCCACTTGCTATTTTAATGACCACACTGGGAATATAAATTGTTCTCAAGTAGATTAACACAGGCTCAGAATTGCTCTAATCCTGTGCAGAAGATCAAGCTAGTGTTAGTCCAGTCTTATCCTACCATGTTTAATTCTGTCCAACATTATCATCTGTAGATGCTGTGAGGTTTTTTTTGTCTCTGTGCCATCAAGTCATTTTTGACTCTAGCAACCATTAAATCCATGACACTATATTCTTTAACCAGCTTTTCAACTTTACATCCATTGCCAAGTCCATCCACCTCACTGTTGTGATCATCCTCTTTCATTCTACTTTTCCCAATACTTGAGTCTTCTCCAAAGAGGTGGGACTTTGCATAATGTATCCAAAGTAAGATAATTTTAGTCTGGTCATTTTTCCCCTAAGTGACAAATTCCGGTTGATTTGTTCAATGATCCACTGGTTTATTTTTCTTGCCTGTCCATTCTCAGAAGACTTTTCAACTCCAAAGTTCCAAGGTGTCAATAGTCTTTCAATCCTGTTTCTTCAAAGACCTTCAAAGGTTTAAGCATGAAAACCCCTGATAATCACTAGATGGCAGCAAATAGTTGCTGCCATCTAGTGGTTAGTCTGATTTGCACAACTCAGGTAGCCCTATTCTGCACAGATGTAGACTAGGCAAAGCCACTTCCAAAAATGGTAATTTACCAAAGCAAAAATGTAGCCATGTAGTATGTGGATCAGCTTTACTACTTTCCACAATAAAAGTAAGGCCGTCATTCAACTATATTTGGTACAGAAGTTGACATTTGTAGACTTGGCTTTTATCCTTTGGGTTGCTGGCAAGGAATTCCCCTGTATTTGATACTGCTTTTTCAAATTGTTTTATGACTCAAGTTTTTTTTCATTTAATCTATAAATAATGTTGTAGGCCAAAGCTAATAGAAAGCACACAAAAGCTATTCATAAACACTGTATCTTCTTCTGGACAATTTCCTAAGGACATTAAAGATTCAAGAAGAGAGCATTTCCCTTGGACATAGGGAAAAGTAGCAGGAAAGTTGCCTTTCCTCTTAAAAAACACTGCTCATTTAGGTGTAAATCTTAATCAGTCTCTTGTACAAGTACAGTCATTGTCACAGGCATACAGAACATCTCTGAACCCTGTGGCATCTCCTGGGCATCAGGAAAGAAAGAATGAAAACGTTTCGTCTCTCTCTTGGTGCCTGTTTTTTTCTCCCGACACCTGTTTTCAGCCAAAATCTTTAATTATGAACCAGACAGGACTGTGCAGAGAGAGAGAGAGATGAAAAGAATTTAACATTTTTGTCAAAAATTAAAACCAGGTCGGCATGTTCCAATTATAACTGAGGACATATGTTGTTCAGTTCATTTTCTTTAGCAGAAGAAATTTACCTGATGGCTCTGTCCCACAGGAATTCCCTATTATACCTTTTCTCAGCTCTGCTATTCAAAGATCCTGCTCACCTTCTCACCTCATCTGATTCCATTTACTGCACAGAGATTTCTACTATCAATCTCAAGAGCTAAGTTGAACTTCATATTTAAGGACCAGGAAAACACTGGAGAATTCAGATAGCCTTAAAACCTTCTACAATCTGTTCCAAGTATTTTGTTGATTGTGACTATAACACAAAACTGGCCAGATTTGGGAGGGAGAGCGAACAATTATTTGCAATCATGTGCATCGGCAGAGGAAAAGGAGGAGAGGAGAGAATGCAAATGATGGAGTGTGCATAATGACAGCATTGTGCAAATGCCGTGACTTGTCTACTTGAAACAACAGTCAAGACACCAATCTGCAATAGCAGCATTTGTGTAATGATGCCATTGCATGCGTGATGTTCTGGTGTCATTGCCACTTGTGATGTGGAAGGAAGATACATTTAAGATCCAAGTGTTTAAAACAACAGACGCATGCCCCAGTATCAACTTTAGTTAATACAGTCTAGCATATTTAATAAAGGGAGAAATTTTTCCTTTCTTTTTTTCTCAGCCTTTTAGTAGATGAGAATGATTGGAAATGGTATGAGACCTCAACATGATGAATTTCTTTCACTTTTGTACCATTTGCCTCTCTTCTAGACAATGCAGAGAAAAACGGTGAGGACATAGAAATTTCTGCCACAGAAATTTTGAGTAGCTGCTTCTTCCTTACCTACTCTGATCACAGAACTACAGCCTTTAAGGGAGAAACTGACATTCAGTTTCTTTCAGTGTTTGTGAATAGCAACTGCGGAAGGCAACTGGGCTCATATGGAATTGACTACTAACTCTCAAGAAAGTGTATGGCACGCAATAGCTGGGAAGACAGAACTTCTGCTCTGTGCATTGACATCACTTTTTTTTTTATTTTTAGAGAATAAACCTGGGTATAATGAGATAGCCAATCTTTGAGGCTCACCTTATAAAATATACATTCTCCCACCATATAAAATATATGTTCTATGATTATCAGTGAGCTTGATAAGACCTTAGCAACCAAGCAGCATATAATAGGCAATAATAAATAATAGGAGTGTGGAAAACGTTCTTTAACACCTTCAGATCTAAATTGTTTAAGACTTGAAAATAAAGAGTAGCATAAGAAATTGAGTGCCACTAAACCAGGGGTACCCAATTAAATTTCCCAAGGAGCCACATGAGAAACTGGGATTGTTGGGGAGGGCCAAACCAACAGGGCTATGAAGGTTTGTAAGCATGCACAGATATATGCAAAATGAAAACAAACAGTAGTCACCTTCAAAATAAAAGCAATGCACTTGTGCATGGCATACACTTATTTACATTTGATTTCTAATTTCCAATTGATCTCACACAGGTGGGACAGAGACAGCCAAAGGCCCAGATCTGCCCTAAATTTTTGAGAATTCCATCTTTTAGACTCCCAGTTCCTGCAGAAAGTTTTGCAAGCACCATGAGGGGAGATTACTTGCATCCTTGCAACCCTCTGATTCCATGTTGGGGGATTTGCTTCAGTTGTTGAGAATGTAAATGTGACAGTTGCATCTTCTATCCAACTAGATATATGCTCAACCCTTGCCTATTCTTGCTAAGGAGAGCAAGCACAGGGGGATTGACAAGTGAAATCAGGGAGTGGTAGATGCTCATTACACAGCAGAGGATGGTTCCCCAACCACACCTAGTTTGGATGCTGCTATGGAGTGAATGAGGGTCAATAAGCCAAGAAGATATCTTGATAAAAGGCACAAACACTATGGAGTAATGGCTTACGAATCCAAGAACTGGATAAGTCTCTATGGATGATTTTTCATCCCCTATGAAAAGGTATGACATTTTGGAGTTCTCGTTTATTCACTTCCATCTGTCATGACTGCCATTCTGCTAAGCTATGCCTCACAAACTGACAGTTGGACATTAGTAATGGGGGGAGGGAGCAGCAGGGGAGGGATGCTGGGGGTGGGTGTCAAGAGGAATCAAAACCAAGCCACGCTATCCCGTGAAAAGTACCAGCCATTTCAAGATCATACCAAAAGAACACAGAATCTGTGAGCTCATGAAGCCAGGGACCATTTCCCAAACACTTTGTTAATACCTAATTGAACAGTCACGAATAATCAGGGAGTTGGCCAGGAACAAGGGAAAGCTAACTGTATCATTTGCGCACGAAAGACTCAGATCCAGCTTTGCTTATTCTGTAACCACTTTGGCTTTAGTAAAGTATACTTTTCGTAAACCATGGGCCGGAGGTCTTTCTTTCCTAACTGACCACGTCAGGACAGTTGGCACTATTACTTGAAGCCTAGGCATTGTTGGTAATCTGAAGCATATTCGACAGCAATAATTGATCTACCAGCTGTGATATTCCCTTGATTAGGATAGTCTGGTCAGACTATGCAGTGTTCAGTTATCTTCTCTGGAAGAACAGTCTGAAAGTGCAACTGGTGCAGAACCCACCAGAGGTAATGGTGTCTGGAACACGTCTTAGAATTTTTCTAGTATCAGTGCTAACTTTCTGACATGGCCTATATCTGACATGGCATTTCCAGTAAGGAAGAGGAAGATGCATTAAGTTGGAGCAAGGGAAAGTGGGTTCTCTGTTGTGGCACAGCAACTTTGGAATGTCCCCCCGGATGGCTAGCACCAATTCTTTTCACTGTCAAGAGAAGGTCTGGCTTTTAGGTTAGTATTCAGAATTTACTGATCATAGCTGGCCATAACTTGTCATCCCCAGGACAATCAGTGCCTCTTTATGGTTGTATTATAATTACAGTATTATATCTTTTACAATACAGTCTATTTTTATTTTACTTTATTCTATGTAACCGACCCTAAGACCTGAAGGGTGGGCTAAAAATGTTTAAGTAAATAAATAAAAGGATTACCCGCTGCAGTTTATAAGCATCAGTCAGAGCAGCTGCAGTTCGGATTTGCTGAAGTTTCAAAAACATGTTCAGCATGTCGCATTTTAAGCAGTAGAATAAAAACTTTAAATCTGCAGCAAAGCAATATAAATCCAGGCCTTCTCCAAAAACATGTTTGTTTGTTTTGTTTCCTTGGGGGCGGG
>JANHFL010005700.1:514141-560156 GCA_032468155.1 Oxyrhabdium leporinum | reverse complement strand
GGGAGGGGAAAGAACACGAGTGAAAACTGCATTACGAAAGTTAGTGCTTCTAGCTCAGAGTACCCTGACTGCAAGCAACACGTTTTGACCAGTCGTAGAAAGACATACCTACATACTGGCGCTGTCACAAGATTGGTTTTGTTGCTACTTCCTCCGAAAGACAACAATAAACTGAATGAAACAAGAGAGCCCGTTAGTCTGAAGCAAAAAAAAGATAAACAGCTGTGCCAGTTATCAATACCGTGCGCTACAGAACATGTGTAATTTGGCATCAGGCACCACTTAGTATTGTTCAACCATTCAAACCTCTGTGGACCAGCACACTTGACTCCCCAAGTGCATTTACATGTTTAATCAAATGCAGCTCTTTTATGACTGGGGAGGGACTCTGTAGGTGGACCAGGGTGATTTTATCTCTTTCCTTCTAGGAGGAGCAGATGTCATCACAGTTCTATAGGAAAATAATTCCTTTCTCTGATGGGAGGAAAGGAAAAAAAAAAGAGAAAGGAGTAAGAAAGCTCCCTAGAAAACATCAATCAAGAGTTAGAAGGTTATACGTAATGAGTTTTAAAATATGAGTGTTGACAGCAATGTAGTTGTTATCTCTGTGAAACATATTGCCCAATACATTACAGGTAGTCCTTGACTTACAGCCAGAATTGAGCCCAACGTTTCTGTTGCTAAGTGAGACAGTTAAGTGAGTTTTGCCCCATTTTATGACCTTTGTCGCCACAGTTGCTAACTGAATCAAAGCAATTGTTAAACTAGTAACATCACTGCAAACTCAAACTCTGGCTTCCCACTTGACTTTGCTAGCCAAAAGGCCACAAAATGGCGTTCACGTAACCCCTATGACAACAGTCCCCAACCTTTCCAGCTTGGTGGCCTGGCCCAGCACGAGGGAGAAGGGCATGTGAGGGGCAGGCGCGTGTGAGGGGAAGGCGCAGCTCCATTTGTGTGAGTGGCGGGCGCACACGCCTTTCAGTCGCACAAATGCAGCTTTGTGCGTTAGTGGTGGGTGCTTGCACTCATGCGCGAAGTTCCACTCGCACGAGTGGCACTTGCATTCGCGTGCGAGGCTGCATTCGTGCAAGTGAAAGCTGCTCATGCAAGTAGAGCTTCGTGCGCGCGCGCGCTTGCCCGTCTCTCCTGTGGCCTGATTTCAAACAGCCCGTGGCCCGGTAGTGGGGACCGCTACCTTATGAGACATCTTCCCAAGTCCTGTCATATCTCCCCCTCAGTCATCCAGGGACAACACTGAGGAGTCCTTGGTGTTCTCTGAGCTTCGGTCTTTTCTTGCAGACATTTCCTTACCCAAACTAACACCGGTGCTAGTTAAGGAATGGGGTTTATTCTCAGTTTATATTCTAGTGGCTTGCCCTGTCAGTGTTGGGGGGAGTGGAGGTTCTTTGGGCTGTTTCCTGTAAGCTTGATTGGAAGTTCCTTGATTGGGGCATTGTTTACTTCTTGATTGTCAGTTGGATGTTAATCTTGGGAGTTAATCTATGCTCCTCTGGGTGTCCATTGCTGGTGGGGAGATGCTTGGGTCTTTTTGTTCCCTTTTTGTCTTGTTGAGCCGACACTTCTCACAAACCCACGCCGTTTGATACGCTGGCTGAGAACTCTAGAAGTTATGGTCCCAACACAGTTAGGGGATATCGGCTCATTATCACAACACTAATAAACAGTTACAGTGGCAGACCATAAAAGATAAACAGTCCTGCTCGGATTTTGAAACCCATAAATAGTTTAGCACATCCTCATGACTACAGTCAAGGATAGCCCGACATTTGGTTACCAGCAATAGGTCCAATCTGTGACCAAATAAACTCTATGTTTACTCAGCATGCAATTAACAGCTCCGTTTAACGGCATGGACTCAAAACACTGCTGCTGCCTCGACCCCAGGAGGAATAAAAATAACATTCCAGAAACGTTCCAGCTTTATAAGGAGAGCCAGGCAGGCTACAACAGATAACAAGTTTTGAGTTACTCCCAGTTTACAAAGTAAAACAAGAAGGCAAATTATATTGTTGGTTTAATCCATCTAAGAAATGGCCTGATGGGAGAAAGTTCACATTCCAGATGTGTAAACATCCCATGATAATTTGCCTCTCTGCTCCTAATCTGAGGCCATTTCCTCTCTACTGCTATGCAACAATTTCTACCACCACCGGATCATTGCTGGACTGCTATATACTGCTATATCGCCTCAACGATGCCCAGTTAACCAAGGGCATCCTGTTGGGGAAGAAGGGTGAAATGATCAGAAGGCTGATACAGGTAACCCTCAACTTACAACCCTTCGTTTTGGGGACCGTTCGAAGTTACAACCGCACTGAAAAGAAGCGACTTACGACCGTTGGTCATGCAATCAAAATTCGGATGCTTGGCAACAGATTCGTATTTATGACGGTTGCAGTGTCCTGAGCTCACGTGATCACCTTTTGCGACTTTCTGACAAGCAAAGTCAAGGGGGAAGTTACTTAACAATCTTGTTACGAACTGAATTGCAGCGATTCACTTCAGAGCTACGGCAAGGAAGGTCATAAAATGGGACAAAACTCACTTAACAACTATCTCACTTAGCAACAGAAATTTTGGGCTCAATTGTGGTCGTAAGTCAAGGACTACCTGTAATCTGGTCCCATGCCATATAGGGTGTTTATCTTTTATATCCAGGACTACCTGTAACATCGTGCGAATGCCACATACCTTCACTGGAGATCATGACAAACGTATTTAACTGCAGCGTTGTGAGATGACGTCATCGCATCTGTGTTGCTGTTTGGACACAGTCACCACAGCTGCATTGTGGTGACGCAGCAATACGGATCATAAACATTCATGAGGAAACAGCCTTAGCAGCCTTACCAGTTATATATCTTTGTGCTTCAGCATGAGGAATTCACTGTTCCCAGGGCATAATCGGACTCCTTTCTATTAAAAAGATGTCATCCAGTGAGATCTAGAGCTCATGTTTTCCCTGTCAATACACCTGCCCCATAGAACATCATTCTTTGCCCTGCCCACCAGCCCCTCCGAGAACCAGCTATTTCTGACCTTCTCTTCTTTTACATAAGTCCTTGACACCCAGATTTTCCCCAGTATGGGGTCAGATTATTTTGTGAATCTATCTGGATTGCTTGTTTTTAATTGCTGCGTTGTCTCTGGTGTAATTGCTTTATGTCAGATTATATTTTTTTCTTACCAAAGTCTTACCTGTCATTGTAAAATTCTGTAGAATTGCCATTTAACAATGGCAGAAAGGTAAGATTTTGATGCCTACTGCCACCGGTGCTACAAATATTTCTCTTTAGTCCTTCAAATATTTTAAAAGACAAACTTTGTCCACCAACAAACAGATCAATGGCCTTTGCCTGATACTGTCCATTTGCTAGAGGAGCTCAGTTTTATAGATATCAATCCTAAAATTTATTACTGCATTATTGCAAACACAATATAACCAATACAGATTTAATTTTTATACTGCCACCAAATTAATAGAGCATACAATTGTTTGTGATGAGCTTACAGAAGTGAGCATGTATTTTTCTACAGAGAAGAAGAATCACATCCACAACTTCTAAATCTGGAGAAAGCCTCTACTGACAACTATTATTTTATTAATACTTTACTTTTTCTCTGCAACCCCAAGCAGGCATACGTGATGGTCTGTCCTCACTTCACTCCCACAACCACTATGTGAAGTAAGGTAGGCTAACAATTGCTGGTTCAAAGCCATCTTGTCAAACCTGTACATTTATATGTGGAATGCTATCCCCTTTTAATGATTTGGTAATCATGGGACGGATGAGTTCTCACAGCGTGCTAGCTTAGGCTAAACAGGGTTAACTAGATGGTAGCTGTAGCACCTAGACATTTGAGCATGCTCTGTGGCCGAGACCATCATATGAAGAGAGCCAGTTCGGTCTAGTAGTTAAGACACCAAGGCTAGATACTGGGAAGCCATGAGTTCTAATCCCAGCTTAGACATGCAAATCAGCTGGGTGACTTTGGGCCAGTCAATCTCTCTCAACCCAACTCACCTCAGAGGGTTGTTGTCGTGGGAAAAATAGGAGTACTAGATACATTCACCATCTTGAGTTGTGTATGACAAATTAGTAAGTGTGAGATATAAATAAATAAATTAAGCAATAATTAGGGTGTTTTTTTTGGTTCGGGCACAGGTGTAATATAAGAATAGCAACTATGCTTTGTTAATTTAAAAAGAGCATTAGCTCTCATGAGAACCATGCCAACATTCAGCATCTAAACTAATCCAAGTCAAATTTTAGTAGATTTGGTCATTTGGCCATGAAAAAAATAACAGCTTAGCTTATGCAATTAAATAATTAGCAACTATTTAAAAGATTGATTGACAAAAATATTAATTACTTAAACAAGCAAGAATTGTGGAACTATGAAATTAGACTCTTGAACATGATTGTTCAAAGCTAATAATATACCGGCACTAACATAAAAATAGAAATTAACATGTACACCTTTGAACTGGTCAATTGTGAGTTCTATTACAACGCTACCACAACTTGTTAGTACTGGATATAAATAACCTTCAAGGCATTTGACAGCATGGGTGTCTGCAGCTGACCACACTGATAAACCCCCCCCCCAGCAATCCACATATGAGGGTTTCCCAGTGCAACTTTCACCTTATATCCTCAGTTCTGATATTAGCATTTATTTCAGAGCCACAAGTATCACCCAAGTATCAGAAACTCAGATTGGAATACAATTTAAAAAAAACCTTTAAAAAAAACAACGTTCAAACCAAAAGTGGTGTGAATCTCCTTGATAGCAGCAAAATTTCTTCCAAAGCCCTAATCCAGGAACTTCTTATTTCTGCCTCAACTAACTGAATAAAATTAAGATCAAATTTAAAAGGCAGACCATATTTTTATAATATAGTATATAATTTTATACTATTTTATAATGTAGTATATAACTTTATATTTTAAAAGGCAGACTAATATCCGTTGCTTAACAACTTAACAGTCATATAATTAGCATCCCACTCACCCTTATTGGCCCATGGAAACATTTATTTTATTTATTTACCATACTTATACAGCAATTCATCACACAAACGGGAGACTCTGGGCAGCATACGCCATAACTGCACTTTAAAATTCCGTAACAATTTAAAAAGAATTAAAATAAATAAAAAACACATCTGAAGCGAAACAGATAAAATGGATAAGCCCAAGAAAACAGGAAAACAAACATCACTTAATCTCGTACAGCCACTTGGGGGCTCTAGCTGAGATCCCAACAGCTGGTAAGAAAAATTAAAAAAAAAATGTTTTAAGGATTTTCTAGGAAAGCTAACAGAGAGGGGGGCTAACCTCATGGGAGGGGGGAGACGATGTTCCAGAGGGCAGGGATCACAGCAGAAAAGCCCCACTGCCAGGGTCTCATCAGAGAGAACTCCTTTGAAGATGGAGACCCATAGCATACTCCTCCTACCTGACCTGGGGGGAATCTGTGGATGCAGTCTCTCAAATACAGGTACTCCTCGACTTTCAACAGTTCATTGAGTGACCTTTCCAAGTTACAACAGCCCTGAAAAAAAGTCACTTGTTATGACTGTTTTTCAGAGTTATGACCTTTGAAGCATCCCCGAGGTCACCTGACCAAAATTCAGACTCTTGATAACTGACTCATATTTATGAGGGTTACAGCCTCCCCGGGTCATGTGATCCCCTTTTGTGACCTTCTGACGAGCAAAGTCACTGGGGAAGCCAGATTCACTCAACAACTGTGTTACTAATTTAATGACTGCAGTGATTCACTTGGCAACTGAGGCGGGAAAGGTTGTAAAAATGGGGCAAAACTCACTTAACGAACGTCTCACTTAACAACAGGAATTTTGGGCTCAATTATGATTGCAAGTCAAGGACTTCCTGTAATCTGGTCCCATGCCATGAAGGGTTTGTGTATCTTTTATATCGTGGATACTAATATAACTTAGAGAATGGCTTCAACTTGGACAGAAAGTCAGTCAGTCCTGGTTCTGGAGAACAAGAACATTCTTAAACCATCAATAAGCTTGGTGTTAAAATTCTGTCCTTCTCCTTATTTCCTCTAATCGTAGGAGAGGTGTTGTTCCTGAAGTAAATGCTTTTATCAAGCAAGATCCAGAGAAAGGGTTTTTTTACAAGTAGTAAATGT
This sequence comes from Oxyrhabdium leporinum, assembly GCA_032468155.1. Taxonomy (NCBI): domain Eukaryota; kingdom Metazoa; phylum Chordata; class Lepidosauria; order Squamata; family Cyclocoridae; genus Oxyrhabdium; species Oxyrhabdium leporinum. Next base: position 553,964 of record JANHFL010005700.1, on the reverse strand, counting down.
TTTATCCAACAGCTTCCCTACATTTCCCATATCAAAGGAAAAAGAAGTCACGCTGCTGACTTCCAACAACTGTAGCTGGAGGGCATTCCAGGGCTATGGAAAGATGAAAAACAGACTCAGATGCTACAAGTACTCCCTGGAGCCCCTGGGCTGCTCATACCTGGCATGGAAGAGCAGTCCCATCATATATGGGAATCAAATCAGAGCTTAGCTCCAAAATCAGCAAAACTGCTATGAAGTTCACAATGAGTTCATATAACACGCGTGTGTTGTTAAAGCCATTATCTCTAGCCATTAAATCTCAACAACTCATTTAATAATACTCATTTTAAAAAAAACCAACACATCTCATCAGGTGACAATTCAACACAGGATTAGTTTGTTGTTATTCATCAAAACATTACATAAAGCTGGTAGTCATAGGAATGACTTTCTTTCATACGAGAGATAAAATAATTTTGGTGAAAATGTGGTCAACAAAAGTAAAGCAACTAAATGAATCCAGTGGTGAGCTTTCCCGTGGCAAGTTGGCCATGGCAAGATTTCCCATGATGAGTTGGCCGTGGCAAGTTGGCTGCTGCGAATTAGCCGCTTCAAATGGGCCGCGGTGAGTTGGCCATGGCGGGTTGTCCCATTCCGTTCAGAAATGGGCAGGTGGGCTTTTATTACATTCTTCATAAAGGTAAAACTTCTTACAACTAGGTTGTTTCAAATGAGCATGGGTTGTGGGCAGAAGAGACAACACATTATATTTATTCTCACATATGAAAAGCCAAGAGCACTGAAGGGGGGTATTGTGATACAGGCCTTGGTAAAAGGTCTAAACAGCTGAGAGGGTGGCTTGAATAAGAGAAGAGTTATAAAACAGAGGCACATGATGATGCAGCTGTTTAGAAATGGTGCTATCAGGCTCTGCCCAGAAAGAGGATAAATTTGAATAAAAATGCAAGAGTTGGAAAAGAAGACTGTTGTCAAATCTCAGGTCGCCAGGAAAGCTAACAGTAGATTAAAAGTATAGTATCATTTACAGATGTAGGTTTGTTTGAGACTTTCAGAGAGCTCTATTCTAAGGCTTGGATCGCTGTATAATGCATTTTATATTCCAGGAAACTGTATAATCCTTCTGTTTTTCAAGATGTGTGCCCAAATAAAATACACTAAAATAATATTCTAAAAAAAGTACAATATTAAAGCATACAGACAATAACGTAGCATCTGCAACATGGAACATTTGTTGGGCATGTACAATCATAAGTAACCCTACACCTTGCTCTTTAGCAAAATGAATCGAGAACTTGCCACTGAAATCTCACCTAAAGAAAAGCTAGAAATGAATTTAGGATCCTTCTTAGGACAGGTTTTTGAAGGGAGTTAAGGTAAATGATTGTAAAACAAGTTCTCTAGGCTTGGAAAACCAAGATGTAATAATCACAACATAATGCATAATCAAGTATACACTTTTTAAAAATAAAATGGGATTTTTGGGGGGCTTTATTGTTCCTAGTAAATCAGGTGAGCCAACACACCTGAGAAGCACAGGGCCGCTCAGGTTATGGCTATGAAATCGAACAGAGGAAGAATTCCTGCTGAGAAGATCCTTCAACCAACACTGCTGGGGGAAAGGAGCGAATGCATCCTGCAACCCCCTCACAGAAAAATCTGGAATAATTTGGAAAGCCTTAATATTGAGGCTTTTGTGGGAACACAGCCAGAGAAGTCCAGTAAGGCAGGGTTTCCGAACCTTGGCCACTTTAAGATGTGTGGACTTCAACTCCCAGAATTCCCCACCCAGCATGGATTCGGAAACCCTGCACTAAGGCAACACTGTGCTTCATTCACCAACCTTATCTGAATGTGATGCGGTCCTAGATAAGTTTACCCATAAATAACCCCTACAAGAGTGGAGAGGCTCTTATTCCCATGAAAATAGAGGCATGTCAAAACTCTGCAAATGTCCCATCTACATGGATTTCATTAGGAAAGAATGAAACGAAAACTGAAAATAATGGAGAAGTATTAGAATAATATATTTAGATTTGGTCCATTCCCATGTTTCCTACCCCCACCCCAGACTTTATTTGGAAGAAAAAGGAAGGATATGCATCAGCGGGGCAGTGTCAGAGAAAAATTAGATTTCTATGGTAACAAGCTACAGTCTAGGTAATAAACGGTCTGATAAGTTGTGAGGTAGTTGCCAATTTAAATTTTAGTATCAGATGGCTCTAAGTATAAGCTTCATTTATAGCTTGAAAAGCAACATTTTAGACTAGGTATCAACTCTTCTGACAGAAAGAAGAAAAGATGTGAAGAACTAACTATAATTTAAAGTAAATTAAAAAATAAATCTAATTGTTGTACAAATAGTTCATAGGATATAAAGCTGGCTAGTGTTGTTTCAAAGGTTTCAAGCGTTACAAACACTTTTGTATTCTGGGTCACTTCACAATTAAACTAAACCACTAATTCAACATAATCCCTTTTTCTTCATGCATTCCAGTTGATTTACAATTTCCTATTATATTTGTGAAACTATTGTTTCACTTCCAAGTGTTAGTGCAAATGTGATGTGTGCTAAACAGGAAAATAAACAAGGGAATCAGGTAATGTGATAGGAAAAAGCACAAAATAGTACCTCAATCAGTCAGTTTGTAGAGAACCTTACAAGAGTCCAACAAAGTAACCTGGAATTATCATCTTCATCTTTCAGATAATCAGTGGGAGAATCAGGGACATTTATTTAAAGTTTAAGTAAAACCTCAACACAAGTTGTGTTATAGCAGCAAAAGTTTGAAACACAGAAGTGCTCTGAAACCGAAAGCTTTACTAGGCTACTTCTAAGTAAAAACAAAAAACAGGTTTGGAAAGATTTTCTAAGTTAAGTTTAAAAGATTGCCTTCTTTGTCAACTAATTTTGTTTAACAAAGATGAAAGTGTTGTAAAATTAGGAAAGGATCTGCCAAAGTGTTACTTCAGCAAAACTGCATAACTTTAGCAATTCCCTTAGGAAGTTTCATGTAGCACCTATATATCTAATATTATTCCACAAGCCGGTTATTCCCAAAGACATTAATAAAGCCATTCTGTTACTGTTACTATTTAATTTTCATGCTAATAGGAGAAAATTAAATGAACTAATCACAAAACTAGTCATGCTTTAAAGAATCTTTCACAGCATAACTTAAGAGCTTCTCTATCTGGATTGAAAATGTCTAGATGTACACTAAATGATAGCGAAATCATATATATATATTTTTACAGTCTAATGGCTATTATGATTTTTGCAGCACAGATATGGTATACTTTGGTATCAATTCCCAAATGAAAGTACTGGGGGGGGGAGTGTTTCTAAATAAATATGGATGCGCAAACTGAGATGAAGTTAGAACACGAAGCCCCTGTACATATAGTCCTGTATAACATGTTCAACTGATAGTAACATCAGACATTCTCTTTAGTTATAAACTGATACTCCAGAGGAATCTAAGCACCTGATTGCTACCTTCGTGAAAGGAAAGTTTACATATAAGAACGATATATAACATTCAAGATGAAATCATGTTTTATTCTCTGGTCTTGACAATAGTGACATAACTATAAACAAAATCCTCCCTACACCCACGCAAAGAGGAAACTGCTTTTTTATCAGAAAGAAAATTTCCTTCCAGAGCAACAAGCTAATTTGGGAGGTTTGCTATGCCATATACTTATTAGAAGCTTTTTTTTTTCCCTCCACAACTTTGTGGAATTTCATTGGGGAAAAAAATAATTCTGACAATTGCCACAGAACAATGCAGTTCTTGGTACCGTAGTAAACACGTATTTCCCAACTGTTTTCACATCTTTAATTAACAGTACTATTGCATCAATAATCAAATCCATAGAATTCTTTAACAGCAAGAAGCTATGTTTCTTTCCTATTGGCCAAATAACCCACACCTCAACCCCCTTTCCAAGTGTTCAATTACGGTCAATTAGGCATATATATAAAAAGAAATGCAAGGAAATTAAATGACAAGGAGCATCAACACAGACAAGTAAGCCTGGAGCCAGGCACTTCCAAAAACAATCCCCAGGTATTGCAAGTTCTAAGTCCGAATTAGCAGCCACACATCCAACATCTCAGCCTTACCTGCTTTAATAAGACTTTGTCTTCCGCATTGATTTTGAGAGAAATGGCCAGGTGGATAGCAGACAATACCACACCACTGATGACTGCTGCCCTCATCCTGATGGGCAGCAAAGTGTAGATGCTGTAGATAAAAAAGACGGTCCACCAGATGCCCTCTGAGGCACTTCTGGGCTGCATTAGCAAGCAGCCAACCACTTGCACAGCTAACACCACAAGGATGACAGAGTAGCACATGAGCCACATGTGGTCCTGGTGGAAATCATTACGGTTGCAGATGGCCCCCAGGGACACCATTAGCAGGATGGCCAGGGACAGCACCACCACGTAGGGCACTTGGTAGTGGCCATGAACAGTGTGGAAGAGCAGCATGACCAGGCACACCAAGAGTAGCACTGCCATCAGCATGGTCAGGCTGCTCTGGTTGAGACGGAAAAAATATCGCTGGTAGAGATGCTCCAACTTCTCTGACTGGAACTTCTTAGACCTGAAGATCTGCAGCAGGCTTCCACAACAGCTGCCCATTGAGAAGATCGTCTCGGACCCCCCTTCATCACCCCCCTGCGCCTCCTCCTCCTCCAGCTCGTCAATCTTGGCCTTGATCCGTTTCTCCTCGAGTCCCAGCTCCACAGAACGTGGACGCACCTCACCCTGCTCACTACCATAGTGTCTCGGACTTGGGGCAAGGGAGGGATCTCCTGCCCGACAGGAGTGCTGGCTCTTGTCTCCACTACGATCCTGCCAAGCAGATTTGGACCTGAAGCTCATCATCCTGCAGCCACTTACCCCGCGGTTCCTGCTACCTGGCAGATCATACTCCTCCTCATTCCTCCACCTGCTCGCCATTCTGGAAGATTCCTTGACTGAGGCCCTGCTAGGGAGAGGGTAGGAGTAGCCATTGGCTCTGGATTCAGCTTCTCCCCAGGCAGAGCGATGTGGCTCTGCCCCTACACCCCTGGGCGCAGCAGGAGCTCCAAACCCCGGAGGGCTTACGCTGTTGGAGCGGGACATGCCCTGCTGGGGCAGCAGAGGAAGGGCAGGAATTCCAGGAAACCAAGGGGAGGGTGGGAGGGAAATCAACCAGAAGACATTGGGTGGTTCATGGCACAGAACCAAACAGCATCTCTCCGGCTCTTCAAAACAGCATCTCTCCACCAATGAACGAGAGGGCGGAAGCCAGGGCAGGAGACCAAGCCTCAAATCCAGAACTAGATCCAACAGCGTCCCCAAGGATACTCAAATCTCTCTTGGTTGCCAGCTGGAAAGCCACTCGGGTCTCCTTCCCTTCCCAGGAGTCCAATGTTTCCTCATGCAGGATTTATATAGCCACATCGAGAGCTGGGCTGGGAAGCGACTTTCCCTCCCCTCCCAGGGAAAGAAAGGTGGGCTCTCTGGCAAGGATTCCCCTTCTGTCATTTTCCCGCCCAAGTCCCCGGGGTTTTGGCAGTTCGCTGGCGCATCAAGAATTCAAATCCACCACACCGGCAGGCATAAAAAAACGGGAGACAAGAGGAGGAAAAGGCACCCGGAGTGTTGAATTTCTCCACCACCACCCCTCTCCTTCTCGCTTTAAGCCACAATCACTCTACAACAAGAACGTAACTTTGTAAAATCATCACTGTGGAGCATCTCTTGGCACGTCTCTCTCTCTCTCTTCAGGATCTCCTCCCCGCGAAGGACCCGGCCGTCCAAAACGACCTCAAAGAGCCGGCATCGTTCCCTCGCGATCTACTCTCCAGGAAGCGGAGCAAAACCATCCAGAATCGTCATTTTTAATTTGGCCTGGAGGCAACCCGCCTATGCGTTGGTCATCTGGGCAGCTGTGGCAGAGGGCAGCCCCAGAGGCGGCGCCCCAGGGGTCCGGCAAGCCACCGGCTCATCGTCCGATCCCCTCCAGTTTCGAGAAGGGGGTCCTAAGGATCGGCCCGAGGAATCGCGACCCAGCCAGCCAGCCAGCCAGCCTCTCCGAAGCCCCTCGTTTCCCCCACACCCTCCCTCCAGTTCCTCTTGCTCAAGGCAGCGGCGACATGGCTGCAGTGGGAAGGGTTAGCGAAGCACCAGCAAACCCCCGGAGCCGGCACTTGAAGCGTTATTTATTGGAAGCGGTTCGGCCAGCGGGGTCGGTCACCGGGGTATCTTCCTTCTTCTCCCGGCTTGGGAGGGGAGCCAAAGCGGGTGAGATCGCCGACGCTTGGCCGGGACGGGCGCCGCTATTTTGCCCTTGGAATGATGGAACCCGGAATCCGGCTCCGGTGGTGGATCGAAGGCAGAACCCCCTCCCCCCCCAAAAAAAGAGGCAGGGCGCAGGCGGAGAAAGCGAGAGGCTCCTTCTTTCGACCGTCGCTTCAGCCGGCGGTGGTAGGGAGTTCTTCGGCCCAAACACCAAAAAAAAAAAAGGCCGACGCTTGCGCTGCCGCCTCTCCAGGCGAGGATGCGCCGTTCTCCGCCGCAGCCGAGGAACCGCCAGCTGGTAGCGGCGGGGCAAAAACGCACCACCACAGGCTAATTGTGGGGCTGAGGGGAAGGGGAGGGAGAGGGGGGTTGGAAAAGGTTGGATAGCGCGCAGGAGCTGCCTTGGTGCGGACTTCTTCGGAGACCTCCGTGCCTAAGCGCGCAAGGCGCTGCTGCGGCGGGCTGAGGAGAGGCGCCCTTTCCCCTCCCGGCAACGTCAAGCCCGGCAGCGGCTGCCCGGTTCTTTTTTGCACCAGCCAAAGGGGGCCTCTTCGGCGCCACGCCGGAGGAGCTTCAGCTGCGGCTCCTCGCCTTCGCCCCGCGCTCGCACGCTCTGCTCTCCCGGCGGGGGACGGCAGCCCGCCCCTTTCAAGCCAACCTTTGTACGGCCCCCTCTTCCACCCGAGCTGCCGCCTGGCAGCGGTTCCGCCTCGGTCTCGCAGCTATTGGCTGGTCGGTCGGCCGCCGCGGCGTAGGATTGGTTGGCTTCGCGAGTTACTCTGCTGGATTGGCTCCTCCTCCAATGGGTCGTTTAGGAGGCGGGCAATGTTGATCTGGTGCCCTGCTACTCACCACCACCACCACCACCATCGAAGTCTAACATGGTTCTGGTTGAATTCTGGAGCACTTAAAAAAAAAGAAAAAGAAAACGAGGGAAAAATAATCATGGCAGTTCCAGAACCTGCCTTGCAATACAATCAAAGCCAAAACTGAATTATGTTTCCAAGAATACCAAATGCCTGCTATGTAAAATTAAGGGCAAAACTGGAGATCCTCTCATGGATGGCCGTAGTAAAATTGTTCAAATAGTATAAACGATGACATCGTGACAAGGTTGCTGAAATTGTCCACTAGAGTTTATAGAAAAAAAAATAAATCTGTTGCACTGTTTGCCAGAAAGCCACTGGCGTGGTTGATGTACCTGAAAAAGTTTTACAAAATGGGCTGATAGAAATTTTGTGAAATTTCAGAAATCAAACTAATAGACCATAATAAAGTATAGCAGGTATTACTGTTGCAGAAAAGAACAAATGGTTCCCTGATGTGGCAAGGCCTCGAGACAGTGAAGCTGATTTGGGGGGGAATGGAGAAAATAACAAAATATCATGGTTTACAAATTGAGCTTGAAAATTATGAAAGAAAAATCTGTTGCATCTACTGTAATTGAAGCTCTTGATGCAATATTAAAAGGATTTAGCAAATACATTAGAAATTCCAAACTGAATGGATTTGACAAGACTAATTTTCAATCAGCATATGTGTTACTAGACAACCCATGACCTGTTGGGTCAAACGTTCAAAGATATTTCCTTACCTAAACAGAGAAGCAAAATGGCCACAAGTGTACAAAAACGCAGTGGTTTCCTGCCGGCTTACCCATTGATTTTGCTTGTGGGAAGCCGGCAGGCAGCATCAGAAATTACTACACCTCCCCCTTGGCTGACCCACAGGACTGCCTGACACTTTGTTGGGGGATAAAGGGAGCTGCAGAATGCAAAGAAAATTGCATCCCAGCTCTCTGTCTGGTGTGTCTCGAAGGTACCCCTTCCTGCAGGAGGAAAAGGGCTCACCCATCAACTGTCAGCACCGCCCAGCCAGCCCTACCTAAACAGCAAGCTTCTGAGTGGTTTCCTCATCCTTCCATCACTGTTTTAAAAAGTTTCATATTTTGGAGGGAAATTTCATTGAAGGTTACAGACGCAAGAGTTTCTTCCTTACCAGATTACTCAATGCCTTCAACAGTGATGAAGCCACTAATGTACTGCCTTTATTGGAAAAGTGATAGATTCAGAGCTGTATTTGCCTTGAAAACAGCCCATGTCGAACTGAATAACACAGTTAAACATCAGCATGAGAAATACTTTAGATTGTGGACACATTCTTAAGTTAGCCCATTTGAGGTACTGTGGTTCATAAACTGTTACCTTACAATGCACCATTTTGCCCAATTAAAAGTTACGAGAACTAGAGTTTTAGTAGTATATATATAGATAGATGTGATACTTTCATGAATCTCAGGTTCTTGGTGAGAACCCTGATCAATGGTGTTAAGATGAAGTAAACATTAAGTAAATTAGGCTGCAATAATCATTTGGATGATTGATGAGGATAGCAGTGTTATTTTTACTCTTTTAGGAACCTCACAATTAATTGGTCTGCTGTTGTTACAACTTCACTGTTTAGTTTATGCCTATCTGATTACCTGGAAGGTAGACCAGAATAAACCACATGTGCCTAAAACTATTTTGATTAAGATTGGCTACAGTAACAAAACCTCACAGGTCCCAACGAGTCTCTTTTTTACCTTTATATAAATCTTGGAAGTGTCTGAGATATTTTCTAGCCCTTCTGGGTTTGTGCAATGTTTATCTGTTCGTTGCCTTGGCAACGGATCATCCCTCTCTCCATCGTGATCATCCTCTTTAGTCTCTACAGGTACATGCCATCCTTACGCTAGACCTTTTTGCCTGATGGCATCACCTCCCACCAAGGTGAAGATTTGCATTTTCAGAATAATTCTGAAAGACCTGCACAAGCAATCTAGTGTGACTTGTCAGCTTTAAAAAAAAAACAACTGAACAAATCCACTGCCTCCAAACATCACAGGCCACCACCTGTTTTTTTGCAGCCACCTCTGCCCCAAAACACACACTGCCAAACAACTTTAATGCTTCCAGGTGTCACTGCCAGCTCCAAAGCTCCAGTCCTATCATTGCATCTCTGCTGCCAAAGAACGACTGGCATGCCAACTATTCCTTTGGGGCCCATGATTATTTTTTCAGGTATCAATGCGATCCTTTTCCTTTTACGAGTTGTTCAGACCTGCCCTTTGGCGCCCTAGGCTTTTGCCTAAAGCTGGCCCTGTGCCTATCTTAATGGCAAGCAGATACTCACATACTTTGATTTCATGTGGCAAAGCTAAAGAAAAGTAGAAGCAAAAGACTTAAGTTGGTGGACAGAATCAGGGACATTACTGAAATGTCCTTGGAAAAGCTACTGATTGTCGCTATGGGGACAAGTTGCAATCTGACTATGGGGCTGCTGTGATGGTCATTTGTCCAAGGACCAGTCATAAGTCACTTTTTTCAATGCCGTTATAACTTTGGACGATTGCTAACCAAACGGTGGTAACTTATGGAGTACCTGTATTTTGTAACCTTAGTAACCTTCTCTCTAGCTGGCATTCCTCAACCGGTTGTATGATCAGGAACAAGTTTTGTAAGGACAAAAGTTCCCTAATTTCTGATCAGATTAGAAGTCACAGTTCAGCACGGGTTACTAAAAGAAGCAAATCAAATGCCAGGAAATGTATATGCTGGCTATAAAAAAAGAACTATTCTTGTAGTTTTAAGCACCATAGTTGCCATGCTGAGCTCAACGTCTTCATACAAATTGTCATTATTGCATCCATAGAAAGCAGAAACCGTCGTGAAAGATACGGCTGTATAGTTCTATTGGAAAAAAAATATATCAGTGAATAAACTCTTCCAAATATTTTCTAGATTTTGACATTCTCATTAAAACTCTAGACATTTTTTTTAAAAGGAGAGTACTTGGGCGTACATACTTACAGTACAAATAAGTTACCGTATTTCTCCCCCCCCCAAAAAAAAAGTGGGTTGAAATGTCTGTGCGTCTTATACAATGAATACGGGCCTCCCAAAGCCTCTGTGCATCCCATTTTTGCTCTCCCTGGCATCCAGAAGCACTTTGCAGGCCAAAAACATGCCCATTTGCCCCAGGGAGGCCAAAAACAGGATCCGCAGAGGCTTTCGGAGGCCAAAAATGGGCAAAATAGTTTTTGGCCTGGAGAGTGCTTCTGGACGCCTGGGAGGGACGTGTGGAGGCAAAAAACTTTTCTTGTTTTCCTCCTCTAAACCAAGGTGCATTTTATAGTCCTGTGCGTCTTATACTCTGAAAAATACGGTACTACAGCCGATACATACGTTGCTCTAAACCAGTGTTCTCAACAGGTTTAACAGATGTGTGGACTTCAACTCCCCGAGTTCCCCAGCTAGAAAAGACCATTCCTGAGAATTCTGGGATTTGAAGTCCACGTATCTGGAAATTGCCTCTATTGGGAAACACTGCTTCAAACCGTAACCATTTATGGTTGAATGCAATTGGTGATAAATGTCCCAGGGCATACTGTTGGGGAACAGCTGCTGTTTCCTGGGCTGAGGAATTGACCTACTTTCTGCCCTGCTTCTGGAGAACTTGTGGGGTTTCTTTGTTGCCAGCTACAACTGCGATCACTAACCTGTACAAATCAGGTCACAAGCAGCGAAACTGCCATTATCCAAGTCTCTGAGTTGGCTTTTTGATAAATGTTCCGTATCAAGTGAGCCGACTTAAACCCAAGCTGTATGTATTTGTATATACTGTATGTATTTTGAATCTGTGATTTTATTTAAAGACAGCTTCATCTGAGCGGAACGATTTCTGAATACTTCGAACATCCTCTGGTATATTTTATGTGAAATTATTCACTACATAAAATACTAATTGGGAAAAAACTGTAGGGGGTAAAGAGCCCAGCCATTTCCAACTTCAGAAGTTGACTTCCAGAAGTTTTCAGTTGCAGTTTCCAAACTGACCATGTCATCTGGAGAGAATGGGAGATCCAGTCCAATTAGATAAATGCTAGATCAGATTGGGGAAGGCAGGGACAGTCACTTTTTTTCCCATCCTATTAGTCTACTAAACAGGACTCGGAGCATTTGGTGCCAATGTTAGATAAAATACCTTAACAATGTCACATTCATCAATGAAACTCATTACCTAGTTAAGTGGTGAGCTTCTTTTTGCTAATTATATTTAAGTGAAAGGTAGTAAAGCCATAAATATGAAAAGGCAAAACTGAACAATACAGAGTTCATTGATTAGTAGGATTTTAGAAATGTAGTCTATACATTTAAAAAAAAAAAGTTTGTTATGCAAACACCAGCATTTTTAGACATTGCTTCATATGGTGTCCTACAGTAATTACGGTAGTTTCTGTTTCAGAAATACTTTCTGCTTCATATACTTATGGTGTTCGTTTCTATGGTTATATTTTATTTATCTGAAATTTACTAAACATTGTCACTATCATTTTTTTTCTTTTTTATGTATATTTCCTTTATTTTGAGTTGTGTGTTTAAACACTGATTATGACACCTCAAACACACAAGTTGGCGGTTTTAAAATACATATTTTAAAATACATATTCTCACTGTTATTACAACTACCTATAAAAACTGGCAATGAGAAGCATTATCATCTATTTCTCACATATTCGTTGCAAGAAAATATCTTTGCCAATATAGGTGTTCCATCTCAAAACAGCAAACATCTGCTTTCAATTTTTTTAACTGCAAAGATTTGATAATCAATCTTATGAATTTTAAACCATTAATCAAAATTACGTAATTGAACAATAATTCTGAGCAAATAAAAACAAAGAGCTTTGTTCAGGCATGTGCAGAAATCTATTTAGAAGCTAATTTAATTATATTTGGGTATAATAATTGTGTACAGTATGTGAACCAAATAATCAAAACTTACCTCAATGGAGTATCTTTAAGCTTGGTGTTCCATAAGCAAAGTGATGAACAGAGAAAGCTCTTTCCCCATTTTTCATGCAGCTTGAATTGACTGAATACTTGAAAAGAGCCTTCAAAGGTGACTTCAACATACAGAAGCTTGATATGGATAATTATTCCTATTGATAGGTGAATACCATAATTTTCAACTGGTCCTAGAAATGGAATTATTAAAACCTTTGTGGGCTAAAACATATTCCAACCACCAGTTCTGGTAACACCTGTAATAACTTTGTTTTGGGAGGCATTTCTGTCCAAATATCACCGTTTAGGAAACATCACTTTTTAGACCCTTTCCCATCAGGATTTGGAATTCTGGGAGGCTAACAAAAGCATATTTATTTATTTGCTTGCTTGCTTGCTTGCTTCCTTATATCCCACTTTTATTATTTTTAAAAATAAATCAAGGAGGCAAACATAACCAATACACCTTCCTCCTCCTATTTTCCCCACAACACTGTGAGGTGGGTTGGGCTTCAAGAGATGACTGGCCCAAGGTCTCCCAGCTGGCTTTCATGGCTAAGGCCATAAAAGGAATGTGAAGTCGTGGTCTTTTGCTTTCTAGCCTAGTGCCTTAACCTCTAGTCAAAGCCATCTCAGTAAGTTGACCTACAAGGGAAGCAGGTCAATCTATTCATGGGTAGGATCAGATGCCCTTGAATTGCTTTGAGGGCAACTGAGAGATTTAATCAAATTCTCTGCAACTTTTTTGGCTTATGGCATCTCAAAGCACTATTGCTACTTTCTTTCCATGTATGGATATAGCTGAGTAGGATGGAGTTTGAATGAAGGAATGAGGTAACGGTATCTGATATAGACAGCAGTTGCTGACCAAGGGGTTTGCTGCTCTGCTATCTGTTAGAATTCAATTAGGCAGGTGCCCTAGGGAGTGTCTGTGGAGATTCTCAGTCATCCAGGTCATGGATGTCCCAAAGGTGCTTTTTTCAAGAGGCAACTGCACTTTCTGGTTTTTCTTTGAAGACATTTTGCTTCTCATCCAAGAAGCTTCTTCAGTTCTTCAGCTTCAGCAGCTTCTTGGATGAGAAGCAAAACATCTACAACCCCCCCTCCCCGAAAGTCCCGTTGCCTCTTTAAAAAAGCACCTTTGGGTTCTCTAGGAAGGCAGTCTCAAATCCATTCTGGAACTTTTTGAAAATAGAAATCTATTTTGTTTTTTCTTCTGAAATCATCTACATCAGGGATGTCAAACTCAAGGCCCAGGGGCTGAATCCGGTCCATGGGGTGTTTAGATCTGGCCCACGGGGCCGCCCTGGAAACAGTGAAGGGCCAGCCTGCGGTGCCTCTGCCAGCACAAATGGGGCTCAGGAGGTCTGCGTGAGGCCCTCCTGAGCTCCATTTTTGCTGGCAGAGGGTTGCAGGAGGTCATTGCAGCCAAAAAATGGAGCTCAGGAGTCCGTTTTCTCTGGCAGAGTGCTCGGGCCACCACAGGCACCCCCAACACGAGTGACGTTGAACTGGCCATGCCCACCCCAGCCCAAGGTCAAACACAACCGTGATGCGGCCCTCAATGAAATTGAGTTTGAGACCCCTGATCTATGTTCTGCAAATCCTTTCCATTTTATCTTTACCATAACCTTTTAACCCTGACCCTTTCTTATGCCTCAATTTCTCCCACTTTGTTTCTGTACCCAGTCTGCCATCACTTTGTCATCCTGTTCAGTCCTCTCTTCATTCTTCTACTCCCCTAAAATTTGAACAAAAATAAATCATCCGTTGTTTTTGGAGCAATTTAAATCTGTCTTGTCTTGTACCGAGCGACTGAAACTTCACTGAAACTTCCTTCTATGGACAAGTCTGAGGTAGTATGATTACTGCTTGGTTATTAAGTTTAATACAGACTCTTCATGTTACAATGAATTATATATTAAGGCAGATACACAATCCTGGGAAAAGGTGTAACTATTTTTAAGAAATTTCTGAATGACAAAGTATGAGGACCCGTGTACTTCTGAAGCAATATTTTCTTTTCAAATCCAAGACACCATATCACCATATCGATAGGTTTAAAACACATCTCACAACAAAAACATGTTTTACTAGCAGTTGTAGCACATAATTCCCAGAAACTACCATAGTAACCTTGCCCATAATCCTATTCACAAACCTTTGCATTTTAATGGAATGGGGTCAAAAGCAGTATCTTTATACCTGTCAAATACTGATCGTTGGGCTTATCCTTTTTCTGGCTACATTCCTTCTCCTTAATTCAGCACCACACACAAATAGAAAGGGTTGGATTTATGTGAAATCAAGGGATTAGGCACAATGGCACCCTTCCTGTTATATGGACTCCTGTACTGATCTATTAGTAGCCCCTCTAATTAAATGTATTATTAAGATGGAAATGGCCATGGAGTCCATCACCTATGACAGGTTGCTAAATTCTGCTCTATTGATATAGGTTTCAGCAGAAGTCTTAGCATTATAAACTTGACTCTTTGCTAATGCTTGGATATTGATGTGTAATGCTTTTTACATTGATCCATGTGAGCAAGATTGTTGTCAAAGAAAAACAAATTATCAGAAAGTGATGGACTTTCCCCCCTTTGTTATGAGAGCCTATTTTTAAAATATTCTTTAGTACTCAAAGCCAGAACTGAATATTTTATACATTGGTTCTCTTTGCAGATACAGCTTCTCGAGTCAGCTCTTTGCTGGACAATTTGGAGGCTTCTGCGCTTCCTTTTCTCATCGCTACTAGTTCTGCCTTAACAGCATCCCTTATCGTAAAACTGCATTTAGCCATCTGAACTTGGTAGATAAATGATTTCTATCCTATTCTGTCCCCCCAAATGAAGCGGTTCCATGCATTTTTGTGTTTCTCCATGATAGCATATGCTTAAGTCTAAAATTTTATCCTTTAATTTATTTGTATGGCTTTCTTATTTTTACAAATAATTCAAGGTGGCAAACATATCCAACATACCTTCCTTCTCCTGTTTTCTCCACAACAAGCACCCTGTGAGATGGGCTGGGCTGAGGGAGAGTGGCTGTCCCAAGGTCACCCAACTGACTTTCATGGCTAAGGTGGGACTTAAACTCATGGTCTCCCACTTTCTACTCTGCTGCATTAACCTCTAGAAAAAAAACTGGCTCTAGTCCATTTAAAACAAATTTTATTTTACTATCCTGAAAAGCTATGTAAACAAGACAGTATCCTGAATTCACCTCTAAAGCTAATTGGCAGTATTTTACTTTGAAAGGGTAGACGTGACCAATGTATATGTGTTTGTACTTTGTACTAAAAGTAACTTTTACATAAAGCTTTTTTTGGGGATTGCGGGTGGTGATTACAATACAGGTTGTATTACTATAGACCTCCAAATGTGAAAGCTGTACAAGAGTGACTAAACCCCTTCATACAAGGAATCTAGTGACTCAGCCAATGCTAAATAATAGGCAAATACAGCCAGCCATTCTAGGTAATAAGGGATCTCAGAAGTAATTCTGAAAATACTTCTTTGAGGAAAATTATACTTTGAATACACATTCATATAATAAAGCCCCTACCTCTTTTAAATACAAAGTAGATGCAGAAGCCAGAGATGTTTAACTGAGTAGCGGTAGCAACAATGCAGAGACTAGAGTTTTGATGGATTCATTACAATTCTATATTTAACTTTGCAAATAAGTATCTGAAAACATTCATAGAAAAACCATCTCAGGTTCGAGGATGATATTAAGTAGAACATTGGTTCCACATATGCAAATAACAGTAAATTACATTCAATATCTGCTCAAGAGAAGGAAAAGACAACAATGTAATTGTGTAGAAGAAATCATCCATACAAATTAGCATGCTTAAGTTAATGTATTTATCCTAGGTTAATGTCCTAGGAGCATTTTATTTGGATTATCCTGTTTCACTAATATTGGTTACTATTCCAAATTCAAGCAGGCATCATTACTTCGATACTGCAGTACGGAGGGAAAAATGTACTAGCCAACCATTTCACCACACAGCAAGTAAAAAAAATGTCTTTCAAATGCACATACATTGTCTCTCAAAGCCCCAGTTAATATCAAATTTCAAAAATATTTGAAAACATTTGCACTGTAAAGTATTTATTATAAAATTACAATTGTATTGTTCACAACATTAAAAAATTACAAAAGACTACCATTTCTATCAAATTGTATTACAGGAATATGGATTAAAAATCCAGTTGTATATCAATAATAAACATGTTACTTGAAGCATAACAATTTTATAAACTGGCGTACATATACATGCTCCAAATCTTTCCTGCCAAATTAAATGAAATCATTATGATTATTTATCATAATCAATAGAGATGAAATCGCCATCTGTAAGTTCAGTGTAAGATGCAAACTAGATATCCTGTTTATACATCACAAAAATTATCCCACCATATGCACATTGCTTCTGCTGCAGCTTTAATATACATGCAGAAGAAAAAATAATAAATATATGAAGAATATCCCAGACTATCATACAGGAGGAAAATCCTCCTATATAATTCACTAGAATACACTTCAAAAGACAAAATTCAACAATTTCAAAAAGTACAACTCAACCAAACTTAATTTGATGATTGAGAAACTAATATTGAATTTGCAATATGGTCGAAGTAAAATGTATTTTAATAAAGCAACACTACAGCTTAATCCAGATTCTAAAGATTGTCTTTACAAGAATTGAAAAATAAGGCAAATCTGTCTTGAAATCAAGTCATTTTAACAGCCATCTGGTAAATGGAAATAGTATAAAGGTATTAGATAAGGATTCTTAACACAGTAAATTCTCATTTGGGATACATTAACCGCGTATATTTGGGTCTGGTAATCATTGATTTTTTCTTCTTCAAGGAAGCATGCATCATATAGACAATTAACCTAATTAACTCTTCCTTTACAAACCTAACCTCAACCCTCCACAAAGTATTATGTGTGTAGAGCCCTAGTTGCCATTTACATTAATGAGCACAGTGCCCATGCACAGCACTAATGACTGAAGAATTCATATTGCATTAATTGATTAACTAAGCAAGAGCACAGCAATTCAGCCTTCTCCAGCTACTGGGACAGCAGCTCTTAGCAGTCCAACCACAACTCTTCCAGGAGATTTAATTAAAAAAGTCTTGTTTACTGCATTGTATCTTAAGTAAATAGTATCGAAGGCACTGATAAGCTGTTTTTGCCTTAGCTCATTAAGTAAATCATTCAAGTCCTAATAGCAAGTCTGTAATGGAAACCAATGGTACATAATTTAATACATTTTCCTCCTTAGTGATGTTCTTCAACAACCTAGCAGTTGTTAAAGTTAAGTCAAGTTAAAAAGCAGTGCAGTGTTTAAATGCACAGAATCCATGGATTTAAGGGCTGGCTATAGGTTAAACACAGAACTCACGCAAAGGTCTCTTTCTTCCAACACAAAGAGGCTCAAAGGTTGCAAATATTTTTTGATACGAGAAAAATTAACATCTCCTTCCCCCAGCTGCTTTCCCCCTCCACATGGGTACCCATAACACCTCTGCTTCAAGGGGGAAAATGCTTGAAGGTTACTCCAAGTAGCAAACCTACAGCGTGGACATCAACTGTGGTTTGGGACACCTGGCAGGTTCAGGAATTTCTTAGAAGGGAGTCACACTTTAAAAATATATATATATATGGAAGTCTAACTCAGATTTTTGAGTATTACTAACACAAAATTGAAATCATCAATTGCGCTAATTCATTTAACATATTAGGGGGTCATTTATCCCAGTTTGTAACCACTGGCAAACACAGTAAATGTTAACAACTCTTACTACACCATTCCTCCTATTCTAGCAGCTGCCTTCAAAGAGTAGTTTCCTTACACACACAATTAACACTATTGTACATACTGTATCTACTTCAAACGTATTTTGGCAGTGTGATGAAATGTTGAGCAGGAAGTTTTATAATAAAACAAGGTTCCTTTGCTGCTTTTTGAACAGCCTTAATAACAACTCAGCTTTATACAATACCACAGCTGGCAGCATTTATTCATTAATTACTGGAACACATGGAACCAACGTATAGGAACTTCAAATGTCAACTTCTAAATAATTGGTCCTAGAAATCCATTCTCCAGTCTTAAAAGAGATTTTATTTCTCTTTACATCCTAGTCTGGCTTCTACCAAGCTTTGGTATTTGCCTAGTGAAAAAGTCATTCTAGTTGACCAATGGGTAGACCAATGTCCTCTAATCACAATTTAGATGCTGCCTCTCCCTTTTTTCCTACCCATTTCTTTATGGTAAAATCCATCTGAAGAGCTTGAACACTAGTCTACCAGAAGGAAAAATGAATCTAAATGTAAATGAATTAACTGCTTGATGTCCTTCTCTCCCAGGAGAAACTTTCCATAGCAGGGCCCTAAGGTAATAAGTTTGGTTAGGTGGAAGTAAATAATGCAGAGCAGGAATTTAAAATATATAATTAAAATTAAAATGACATTGAAGATAATTCCTAATTTTAGGTTAAGGCAGACAAACACAATTTCTATCTTTTCTGTTTTAGAATTATGCCCAGATTAATGCTGTTTATGAAGGTAGGTGCTTACTAGAATTACCTTGAGGTAAGATGGGTGACCAATCAATTTTACAAATAAATATATTGTGGAAAATACAAAGCCAGCCATCTTACTATGGCATACTTTTTATGGCCATTATAGCGTGCCATTCAGGCATTCCAGAAGAGCCTCTTTGATGTCACATTTAACGGGCAAGCACAATCTATATGGGTCATTCAGATACATATTTCCTTATGCCCCAATTATATTGGTTAGGTAAAGGTCTGAAATAGAGGCTCTTTACTGGTAACATAAGAGCAATACTTTACACAAAAATGGATTTGCCTCTCAATGGCTGTGGGTGAAAAGCATGTAATTAACAGCTGTTTTACTCTCTTAGGAGTTTTCCATATACAGTAATAGTCAATATGTTTTTTACCAGGAGCTGGGATCAAATGACCTTCAGGGTTGGTCTTTTCATCTGGGAATTCACAATAGAAGGCATATTGAAGAACATTAGTAAGAATCAGATGGGGTGGGGTGTAAAAGCTCAAAGGTGCATAAAACAAATAGAATTAAGAGCTTGAAACCCAGTGCTTCAGCCACAATTCTTAGACCAAAATTATTTTAGAACATGATTCTGCAAAAAACGTTACAGAAACCATAAGTCAGACATGGCCATTTCTTCACAATTTCAAAAAAAAATGTTCTACATTTATTAGAAGTTCATAAGGTGGGCATTAAAATGTTTCTAAACTGGTTTTGTGTCCTAAGGATGGATATGTTTCTTTTCTCCATCAAGGGCTTCAGAAACAATAAATTTGGACTAGAAAAGTGAACAATTTGGGATGTTTCACCCAACTGCTACAAACATGTTAACATTTTCTTTTTATTACAGGGTGGACAACTCACAGCCAACCTCCACTGTAGTTTTCGGAATCCAAAATACCCTAAAACAAACGACATGTGCCCATCTTTTATTTAAAAGGATTCCTATTCCACCAAAATGGAAAAGAAATCGGTAAAATCCTGCCCTTTGTTCAGTGGCATTATTCACAGTATAAGTCATCTCCCTTATGGCTCTTAGTTGCAAACCAAACCAATACAGATAAGCTCTTAACAGTAAAGAAATTACCATTCTCTGTTGTAAACTACCAGGGCAATTTTCAAGCAGCTCACAAAATATCTTTATTGAGCCTATGCAAGCGAAGATATGACAGTAGGAATAGCAGAAGCATAGCAGCTTTAAAGAAAGGACTGTTAAAGATGAAGTAAAATCAATCACATCAATACAATGTGTGCGCTGCCATATAAAAGTAGGTAAATCTGTTTAGGGGATAGAACTAACCCATCAGAAATACAACATCGAGCTGTTGTCTTGGGTCCAGTTTGGAAGAACTATGGAATATGTGGAAACATTGATGCGCAGTGATTCTCTGTAGTTCAACAGCTATGTCAATTTCCAAGCTCCCAGAGTGTAAGGATTGGAAAGATAATCCTGGGAGATTATTTAGTCCAATCTCGGTCTGATGCAGAAATCCATCAAGCGGCAGCCATGCAATCTAGGGGCAGATGTAACTATTGTCATGAGCTGCACAGTAGCTACACCTGCATTCTGGTGCGCTGAGACTTTTCCCAAATCAAATCTAAAGCACTGCCTACACCCGTATCCCACAACTGCTTCCCCGTATCACACAAAGCAGCCTTAAGAACAGCAACAGGGATTTCGAGTTATTTGTGCCAATGGAAATAACTTGACCGGCAGCTGCAGCTAACGGAGGTAGTAAAGTATTCCATGTCCTTTTTTTCTTCCTGCTGAATAGATGTATGATGAGCTGAAAGGAGAGGTTATGTAATATTTTCCAGGTTCCTAAAGCCCTTATAAAGTGGGCCAGCAGAGAAAAGCATTTTCACAATTCAGATGGACTCAAATTTTATTGTCTTACGTCCAAGTTGGCAAGAATATACCATTCTAAGGTTAATCACAGAAGCCATGGTATTCATAAAATAACCTGAGCTTATGCACAATCACAAGGATAAAACTGAACCAGAGTCTGATAGAATCTTTTTCCCCCCCAGGTTATAAATATAAAATGGCTAAGTGCTGAATTTGAAAATCAATCCCCTGAATCGGTGGATATGGCTGCTTTGTTAATGGCCAGCTATCAAAAATTCCAAGAAAATGCATGCTCTATTTTAATGATCCTGCCAAGCATGGGGATGACAATATTACCCTTTTCAGTAGAACTGATGTGCTAGCTGGTAGCATGCAAAGGGAAGGAATAGAATGATCTTTGCTGCAGGCTTAGAATGATTCAGATGGCACAACCTGCACTCAATAAGCCACCATATTCCCAAAGGAAAGGCTGTCTCATCGGCACACCAAATGGATAAGTGAGGAATGAATGTTCTTCTTCCAGCCTTCACACAAATGTATGCTTACGTTTGCTGTATAAATTTGGCTATGAACCATTTAATACAAGCCACTACTTGATGTAAAATTGTTATAAACAAACCATTAAGGCAAACTCTTTAATACGTTGCACTATGTATCTGGCTTGGAGGAAACAATGGGACCAAAACAACAACAACAAAACCATCCTTCTACAGAAGAATGCCAAAGGTTTCTGTAAGGCATTCCTCCCCTCCACACCCCCCACGTGAGATACAAAATAAATTACTGCGATGGAGTAAAGGATATCCTTCTTAGACTATAAGTTAATGTACATAAATTTAGTGCTAGGGAGGATGAGCAATACCAGCATCATTTTTGGCAATAATAAAGCTTATCCCCTTACCATAATGGCTTCTAATTAAAAATATAAATGACAATTTGCATTTTCTTCAAGACTATCAAAGCTGTTATTTAATAAAAGTTATTTAATATTCAAAGATTCCTCAATAATTTTCCATATAAAATGTCAATTTCCCAAATGAGTTAACCTTGGAACACATTAAACTTTCATGCAATACCATCAACTTTAAGCCCAAAATTAATGGAGCCTTATAATGTTTTGAATTTTACATGAACAGATTTTAAGAAAAGTATCTTCAATTTCTCTAAATGCTTATTTTTCTAAAAGTATCAACATTTCCTTAACAGATTGCAATTGGATGAATTCGGACAGCAATTTTAAAGCTGTAACAAAATGCTTTTTTGTCAATTATCAATCACAAATTACTTAAAGCTACTAGTGTAGTAGTCAGGAATACAAAGGGAGGAAAGGAGGAAGATGTATCACTAAAAAGTAATTTACTTTTTCTGTTTTTCACTGGGTTTTTTTTTAATGTAGCAGTCTTTTTATCTTGTTTTCCTATCTTTGTATATTTTCTTTGTACTTATTCTCTTTGTAGTTCAACAATTAAATACAGATTATAAAAACAAATTAGCTATAATGTGTGCATTTCAATAGAACAGGGTTTTGGTGGAGAGAAGCATTCAAGAATAGCGAGAAAACATCCAAGTTTGAGGTATTAAGATTATGTTGCATGTTTAAAACACTCATTCACTCTTGTGCAACAATGCAGTATTTTAAGGCCCAACTACATAAAAAAAAATCAGTTGTGCAGATTATGAAACTGGTTACAGCTATTATCATGGTAACACTATCTCTTTGTTGGATATAAATATGATCTTCTTTAAGATCAGGATCAACAATCTTTAGGAAGCTGATGGCAATTTAGGCAAATGTTCAAAAGCATTCCAGATAATATTGTTATGATGCAATATCACACATGCAAATTTTGAAATAACTTTAATTCTAATCCAAGCATAATGCTTACTTATCTATGACCTTAATTATTAAGTATGTGATGGTAGTTTTTAGTCAACAGATTATAGATTCACTTTAAAAAAATAAAAACAGGTTTCACTATAACAAGACATGCTGAAAATGCAATTTCATAGATTTTACCCAAAATTACTATCATTCATAACTTTAGTAATATTTGAGCAGTTGATCAAGTATTTTTGAGTTTTTCAAAATACTACTATTCTGTATTATTTATAACTTGGATTGAGTGTTCATATTTGGGTAGGTTCCTGTTTACACACATATTTGGGCCCAACTCTAAATAGAAGTTGGAATTATTCAGATTTCTTGTGTTCTTCAGTAACAGAAATTACTTTTCTTCTCTGATGTAACATGTGAAAATACAGCTGAGGGAAGCCTGAAAAACAACAGAATTGGATAATTAAAAGTCAGGAGTTTTATCTGTGCACATTTTGACTAGTTTCATATATTCAACGACTCTCACAAAAAGACATTGGTGTCTCAAAACATGCATTTTTGGTCTTTTTCAATATATCAAGGTAAAAAACTACTCAGGATATACTATTAATATTAATAAAACAAGTCAAAGCAAAAAGAAAATGACAGCTACTAGCTTCAATATTCAGAAATTAAACTGTCCTTCTTTCCTCTACTTCCTTTTCTTTCTATCATTCACTTTTCTTTGGGCACGGTAAATCTGACCTATAAATCAGTATCTCACAGAACAATTATCTCATTCTTGATGTAACAGCTGCAGAAAGTTTTTGTTCAAATAGTGTCTGGTTTTCCCCATGAAAAAGCACTGGTTTGATAAGATTTATGCTTCAATTACAGCACAATATAATACAAATGCTGGCTGTCTAATATTATATCTTCTTCTTTTATGTCTTTGAGACAGTGCTGACTCCTGGGAGGTGCCTTAGAAAGATTTTCGGAGAAGGTATCTTCTAGTAGTAGCAAAACGAAATTTGCAACTTTTGTTGTTCAATCAGTGCACTGATTATTACTTTCTAGTTCTAGGAAAACAGGTGACAATGGGCTCATCCACCTGACCCTGATTCTGAGATGGACTGCTTGCTGTTTACTAAGGGCACACCTTCATAGTGCAGGTCCCACCTTGTTGCCAGCTGCTTCTGAAGAAGAATGAAATGGAATTGAGTGATCCAGCAGGAAAGTGATGTTCTGCTAGGAACAAGAACGTGGGGCTATCCTTGAGGAGCATTTGGAAGCTACAACTGGTCCAGAATGCAGCAGCGCAGACAGTTTTGGAGGACTTTAGGGTGGCACATGTTACACTACTCTTAAGTGAGTTGTGCCAGCTACCGATTAGTCTCTGGGTGCAATTCAATGTGCTGGTTATTACTTTTAAAGCCCTTTGTGGTGTGGGTCCAGCATATCTGCAGAATTGACTTTCCCCGATGGGATTGGCCCATCCCACTTGTACTGGCAGAAGAGGTTACTACCGATCCCATCAGCCAAGGCATTTCAGTTGGTGAGATCCAAGAAGAGCTTTTTTCTGCCACGGCTCCTGCTCTTTCGAGCATCTTGCCACAGGAGGTACGATCTGACCCTCTCTTTTACCCTTCAGAAAAGTCCTTAAAAGTTGGCTCTGCTGACTGGCATGGGGCCTGCAGACTGGTCTCTCTAAAAACTGGGGGGTTTTGCACAAGATGCTTTTTTTGATAAGTGCTAGACAGCCCACTGCCACATTCCGCTCTGCCAATCTCAAGCACTGTGTAGCCTGTCCCGACCTTACACAAAGCCTGTCCCCTTCCTTTTCCACAAAGGAAAGCCCCTCAAGGAAGCATGTGCATGTATGGGAGAGGGGTCTCCAACTAAAACTGTAGGGAGAACAGCCTTGCAAAGCGGTTGTTTTTGATGAACAAGAGAAAAGCAAAAACATCACCCTAAACAGTTCAATAGTTACAGTTGTGTAACATTATGAGTTGATATAATTTTTATTCAACTTGATATTTATTCCATCGCACCAGGATGGCCGTGAGCGAGACATTCTTGATGTAATCTAGAAATAGGTAATAAGAAACTCCTGCTGGAGAGCACCACCTTTAATAGCAGCAGCCGGAGCTGCTGCTTACTCACCCTTGAGGCATGAGGTAAAAATAATGCTGTGGGGGGCATCAGTTTTGAAAATGAGATGCTTTCCTGGCTTTTCAGTGATGGAAGGGAAAAAACATTCATGGGGCTGTGAGGAAGAGCCCAATGTGAAATCTGCGTATTCCAGCTAATGTGGAAAGTTGCCAGAACAAAATGCAGGAAAAAGAGGTTTAGTGAAGAGTTTTGTATATTTAACAGATGTGCAGATTTTCCATGCAGGGCTGTCAGTTCTGAGCTTTAGCAGATGATCATCATAACAATTGTTGCAGAAACCCAGATACAGGAACTGTACATTTATGTTCACTGTGATATCTTAAACATACATATACAGGTTGGTATCATGGCTAAGGGGCAGAACTAGGTTGTGGATTACTAGTTGATTTTCAGCCAGAGAACCTTACTAGATGACTGGGTGTATTTTCCACATAGAATTCAATTATGGGACAACTCCTGGAAGACAGGTCTGAAAATATCCTGCCAGGTTTTTTTGCAAGATTATTCTAGGATACCAACACAAAATCTTTAACTGCAAAAGATCACAATATTTTCAAATTATTTTAGATACATATGAGGCAAGAAAATATGAATTGAGTTTGTACTTACTTGGAATGTAAGCTAGCATAACCAGGATCAGAAATGTGTAGTAGTCAAATGAAAAATTATATTTGTTAGGTAAACTAATAGAAAATAAACCAGATCGCTTGACAAAGGGCAGAGCAGCATACACTGTGAGTAGTTCTCCAGTAACTCCCATTGGATATAGTATGATGAATAAAGTATACCTATAAAACCAAAACAAATATTCACATAGGGATAAAAGTCAAAGAGGCAATTCTAGATATATTTATCTTAAAGATACCCACATTTCGTAACCAAATCAATATAAAATTTCTTATAACTGATTAGTTATACCTTGTTTGAGGATAAAATATTCAAAGTTAAATTTAATAAACTGCAAATTTTTCATTTCTAGGAACTCAGGGTATAATGCAATACACATTTACTTGGATAAAGTTTCATTAAAAACACTGGGAACCTCTAGACACAAAAACATAACTGCTTCATAAGTATAGATTGTTGCTTCAGTAGGATTCTGCAAAGGATTTCCTGGGCATTTCCTT
Organism: Oxyrhabdium leporinum; assembly: GCA_032468155.1. Taxonomy (NCBI): domain Eukaryota; kingdom Metazoa; phylum Chordata; class Lepidosauria; order Squamata; family Cyclocoridae; genus Oxyrhabdium; species Oxyrhabdium leporinum. Next base: position 528,274 of record JANHFL010005700.1, on the reverse strand, counting down.
AATCAAAAATAGCAAGACAGTTGAAAGAGGGGACAAACAAAGAAAAGGGGGAGAGAGAGAAGTATGAAGACAAATTAAAGAGCCATTTGACAGGTTAAAAATAAATGAAAGGAAAAGGAGTCCAGTATATAGAAAAGAAAAACTGGTGGCCCTTGAGACAGTTAACTCTTCTGCAAATAAGTAAGGGATACTTTTAAATAGAGACCACTTATAAACTACAGTACACTAACTGGCTATATGCTTATGTGCTATACCAATTGTTACTGCAAAATAAAAATGCAATTGTTCATCATCAACTAGTTCTTTGAATATACGAAAGAGAGAAAATAATGCCCCCTCCACGCACAGGTATAACCTAAATTAGGAAGCAACTATAACCAATTGCAACTTCCCTTCTCCCTCCAAGCAATCATACACATGCCTTATTAAGCAAAATGGATCCAATTCTATCGACTTTCTTCCTTTCCAAGCACAAAAAAACAGCAACAATCCTAATCCCTCTTCTCCTATCTTATAATTAATTGTAAGAAACTGAAAGGGGAGCAAAGGACCTTTTGCAACCTAATCAAAACGCAACTTCTCTAAGTCGTACAGCACCCAGATGTTCTTAATGATCTTCAAAGTCAGAGCAATTCTAAGGCAGTCAACACATTCCCTGTGCGAAAGGCTTTAGACGTAAGACATTTCAACTTCAAAATTCCTTATTTGAAATGGTAAATGGGCTGTTCCAATCTTTTTGGAAATGTTTCAAATTGGACCAGACCTGTTTTGAATAGAGGTAGTCCTCAAGTTATGATGGCAATTGGGACTGATGTTGCTAAATGACATAATTACAAAGTGCAACACTATATGACCATGTTGCTTAGCAACAGTATTTTCGGCCGTCCTGGTTGTCATTGTTAAATGAGGACCTCATGTGATTGAGTCTTCTGATTTCCTGTTGGCTTTTTCACTGACTTTACTTGTAGAAAACCAGCAGGGAATGTCAGAAATCACAATCACATGACTGTGTCTCATTGCAATCTTGTAATCGCAAACCAGGTACTGAGTGACCAATCATAATCATGTGAGCATGGGGATGCTATAATGACCAGTACTCCAAGAACTGGTCGTAAGTCCTTGTTCAGTACTGTGGCAAGTTTAAATGGTTGTTGGGTGAGTGACTGCAGTCCGAAGATCACCCAACGCTCTGCTTCTGAACTTGGAAATATTATATTACAAAATATTTAGAACATTCAAACATTTCACATCTGAAACAGTATTCCCATGCTCAAAATAGTGCTTAAAATCCAAATGCTTTTCATGACCTCATTAAACTCTTTCCTTACATAAAATGCCTAGTGTCTGTTTGTTTCTCTTCTGCTTCATTGAGTTACTGTTTCTTAAACTGATAATTGTTAAGTATTTAATCACCTTACCTGGCCCACTTGATAAAATAAGGAAGGTGGTTTAGTAAACTAAATGTGTAGAAAGAGTAACGGACGATCTCTGTGACTGTCCAGGCGACCACAAAAAGAAGGATGCTATCTTCACTTTGCACCTATAAAAGATAAATGCAGCTGTTGAAAGTGGAAAATAAATTACATGTATAATCTAAAATATTAAGCCATGCTTATATTCTTTGATCCCAAGCAGGTGAATCATACCATACAAATCAGGCAACATGAGGCTTCGGGATAACCATCCTTCCAATGATTTCAAGCTTTGCATATATAATCACACTAATTCATTCTTCGTTATTTTTTTAAAAGCCATCTCAATTCTCCCTCCAGAACAGACTACCGGAAAGTGGTAGTTTTAAACTGATTTTTGCCTCCCTCATCAATAAGCATCGAAATGGAGTTTTTTTAGAAAATTAAAAACGTTGCACAAATGAATCGTCATTTTTGAAAATATCAACTTCTAATTTGCATTATTATTCTGAAATGAAATAATTAAAAGGCAGCCAATGCAGCAGAAAGAAGGAATCTATGTAACGCATTGTTGTAAAGAATTCTGGGTGACTTCAGATCAACACAGCTCCTAGCTCTACCAGTCAAAAGATACTGGATGGCTATCCTGTCTTTGCTTAACAGATTTTCTACAATAAGAAAAGAAAGAAATTGAGTGAATAAAAGGAGGGTTCAAGTGGAAAACATACTTAATAATCCCTGTAAAACTTTGTATTAGAGGCAATTGCATAATAAAAGCTTCATCTGGAAACTATTTGTCATATTATAGAAAAGGATAAAGATTAGGAGAAAATTACATCTTTGGACCAGAGGACAGTAACATTTGTTATCTTTTGGGAATTGCTGCACACTCGGATGCAATGGCTCACGTGTACAAAAGAAGAAGAAGAAAGAACTTGTAACTTTGATTTTTACAAATTATCATCTCTGACTTTACATACAGTATATTGTATCTGCGTCTGGTTAATAACCTATCCAGAATGTTCTACAGTCTAGAAAATCAGGAAAAGAATTGGATTCTGTCCCTCAATATTTAAGTAAAGGTAAAACTGCTGCCATTTCTTTCAGTTTCTCTGAAGACTGCCAATGCATACCGAAAGATACTGCATATAGGTAGTCCTCAATTGACAACAATTCATTTAATGACTGTTTGGCCCTGAAAAGGGGACTTAAAATTGATGCTCACCACTGCTGACCATTGCAGCATCCCCACAGTTATGTGATCAAAATTCAGGGACTTGGCAACTGGCATATCTATACAACAGTTGCAGCATCTCACAGTCATGCGATGGCCATTGGCAACTTTCCCAAGCAGCTCTCGACAAGCAAAATTAATGGAGGAAGCCAATTCACTTCACAAATACATGATTCACTTAACTGTAGGGATTCGCTTAACAACCATGGCAAAATGAAGAACACAGGGGCAGAATCTCAGACAGGAGGGAAGTTCGAAAGTAATATCAGAAAGTATTACTTCACAGAAAGGGTAGCGGAAGCTTGGAACCAACTTCCAGCAGAGGTAGTTGGTCAGTCACTAGTAACTGAGTTTAAACATGCTTGCGATAAACATATGTCCATCATCTGGCAAAAATTTAAAATAAATAAAACATTAAAAATAATAATTAATTAAAAAGGAAACAAAAAAAAAACTCAAAGGAAAGACCTGATAGGTCTTTTTCTGCCGTCATTTTTCTATGTTTCTAAAAAGGGTTGCAAAACGAGGCATGACTCACTTAACAACTGCCTTGCTTAGCAGCTGAAATTCTGGTCCCAATTGTTGTTGTACGGGTTGACTGCCTATACTGAAACTCTCCTGCAGGGAAGGAATAGAGGATGGTAACCTTCACCTTAACCCTAACTCTCATCCCTGTTCTTCCTTGTGGTGTCTGTGACATACATATGGGGAATCAGCCAGAAAGAAGGGGACAGCTAAAATAATAACTTTAAAAAAAATGTGAGCCTTGCCAATCCCACCTTGTTGAAACTGAAGGCTCAACTGATACTGCCAAATTAATTAGGAAGGCTGAAACTAGGAGGCTGACAGATCTTGGATAAAAAGAGTGCTCCCCCAAAAAAGCTGCTAAAATGACCAAAACCTATGTTATATAAATGAAGTGTCTTGAACTGTTTAAATGTTCAATATTTCTACGCAAACATGACGTAAAACATGAATATTGAAAATTCAAATAGGTTCATAAACTTTTAAGCGCCACTGTAACTGGTCTTGAACTTTCATAGTCACTTAACGGAGATCAAAGAAAGGATTAAGAGCTGCCATCACTCTTCTTAAAAAAAAACCACTGAAATGAAACTGAAGTACCTTGCTTTGTGCTAACATAGGAAATGAACAAATGTGGGATTCTTTTAGAAAGGATATGTTTCTGCTGAAGCAAAATGCAACAGACTTCCTAGTGTCAAGGGCATGAAGAAACTACTGAAGGAGAGTTGTAGATCTATGAAAAAAAACAAGTTATTCATGTAGATGAAATCCTGGCACTCCTTTATGCAAAAAGGAAACAATTGGTCATTTAGTCCATATTAAAAATAAATAAATCAAAATTAAAGTTGTATGAACAGAAGGAAGAAGGTTCACTGGTACTGTATGTCACTCCAACATGGAGAGAAGACAAAGTACAATCAAGCTTGCAAATTTATTGTGTCTCAATAAAGTATCATTCTAGCCTTCCTGAGGAGTCTGTTTCCTGATCTACCTTGTAGGGCTGACATCAATTTTGTAGACCTGATTATGTTTTACTTCAGGAGCCTGCCTGTGTATCTTCTCATATGGTCTTGTTTCCCAGGGATTTAGGGAATGTTTTCGCCCTTTTTGTTTATGTAATTGTTGTCTATTTTTCTCAAGGTTCCCTCACTAACTCTCCAACAGAAACATGCTAATTCTAGGAGTTTGGACAGCTCTCCCTTTGAAATAGATTCAATACGGAAGACATTTGGGGAGCAGAACTTACAGCTGGTTATCTCACCAAAGCATTCTGATAGTACAGAATAAGAGGAATGGAGGAAAGAATTGAGGGAGGAACCTTACCACTTGGTACCAATAAAATTGGGTTGATGAGGAGTGTTCTAAGGTAAAAATTGGCTGATGCAGACAAAACGCCACTAGACCAAGGCAGAAAAGATGAGATGGATGGGACAGTTCTCTCTATAAAAGAATAGCTCAAACGACATCACCCAAATAACCATGCGATAATGTCTGAATAAAGAACAATGGTTTACGATTGGTCTCTGTGCTAGAAAAGAACAGTCAATGATTCTATCTTTGTGATGGTCAAAAGTATACTCTGCCTGAAGTAATCAATGCTTTCTATCAATGACATTGCTATTAACAATACAAAAAGAAACTTCGGTTTAAAGAGACGCCTGCATTTTCAGAAACAATATGTAAATTAACAAATTACAGGTTCTAATTTCTTGCAGTGTTAAATACCTCAACTGTAGTATCACTGCATTAACTTTGCATTATGCAGAGAAGAGACTGATATCCCTCATGTTGCTAGTAATTACTGAAAAAGCTTTTATTTGAACTGAAAACTTTCCTTTGTGCTATTTAAAAAAAAAACTTCATACAAGACTGCAGACAGTACATTTCATATCGTATTAGGTTCTCATGGTAAGTATTTTGTTAAAGAAGTACATCTCATGTCACCTACTGCCACCTACTGGGCATATGATGAACACTGTTTTACATTCCACTCTTCCAATGACAAGAGTAATGAATTAAACCGGCTACTCAAGATCAACTAATCACTGGAAAACCATTTTCAGCATCATTCAAAACTAATAGCATATCGGAGTTATTATAAATAATGCCGTTGCACTAACAAACAATTCATAGCTCAAAATGAAACAGAGCTATTGCTCCATCCACAACCAATAGCTGGTTTTATTTTCTCTCCAATGTCAGGTACACAAATATTCTTTCTCAAAAATAGTCCTCGGTAAGGAATTCGTTCTTTACTGTTGCACCAATAGAGAAAAGCAATAAATCTATCAAAATTTAAACATATTTATTCATATTCTGCCTTGATTAAAAAAAAACAACCAACTTGGTGGCTTACAAACCAGTTGAAACATCCATAGCACAAACTTCTCAAGAAGAACAATAAAACAGTACCCATCAAATATAAGAATGAAAATAATAAAAATAGTAGTTTCCAATTGTGTGATAAAATCAGGGGAAGGGTCTCCGAAACAATTCTGTCTTTAGTAGCTTCCGAAATGTCAACTGGGAGGGGGTTAGCCTAATCTCTACTGGGAAGCTGTTCCACAATGTTGGTGCTGTCACAAAAAGGCAGAGCCCTCCTGTTCTCAAAAATATCTCTCTCTTTTTATCTGATTAGTTGGGCCAGTACTGGTTGGAGTAGGTGATCATATAAATATTGGGTACTAAGTAATAAAGGGCTTTATAGGTTAAAACTAGCACCTTAAATTGTACCTGGAAAACTATTTGTCAAAACATGTCTTACTTGCTGATGATATTGCAAGACAGGAACTATACAGCCTGCTCGTTTTGGACCAACTTAAAGTAGTCTTGAAGGCCCAAGGGTCCATTATAGTCATCCAGTCCAAATGGATGGTGATTATAAGCGCTATTTAGGTGCTCCTGCTACAGGTAGGGTCACAAATGGTACACTTGCTAGAGCCATGAGTTCAGAAGGTCTCAATTCATGAACTTGTTCCCTCCCTGACAGGTTGTGCTCACTCATCAAGGAACAATTCTGATGGTGACAGAGAACCTTAATGTATCAACGCCAACTCTGCCTTACCAGGATTCAACTTCAGTCTATTCTCTCTCATCCCAGATTCCCACAGCCTCCAGGAACTGGTAAATAATATTAACAGTATCTCTTTATCAATTGATACCAAGCTCCAAACCATCAGATTATCTCTCCCAGCAGCTTCATGTAGATGTTAAATAGCAGGGGACAGAGGAGTCACCTCTAGAGCCGTGATGGCAAACCTATGGCATGTGTGCCAGAGGTGGCACATAGCGCCCTCTCTGTGGGCACGCAAGCTGTCGCCCCAACTCAGCTCCACCGCCTCCCATCAGCCAGCTGGTCTTTGGGTCTCTGCAGCACATGCGCGGGGTGCATGCACAGGGGACGCGCATGTATTGCGTTTTGGGGATGCACGCACATGTGCTTTGGGCACTTGGTGCTGAAAAGGTTAGCCATCACTGCTCTAGAGCATCTACACTTCAAAGAGGTTGGCCACTCAGTCAACCTCTCCTCCCCCCACCATCACAGATTGGAACTGTCCCCTGAGGAAGATAAAGAACCATTACAAAGAATACCTTCTATCCCAAATATTTGCAGACAGTTCAATAAAATATCATGATTGATGGTATCAAAAACTGCTGCTGGGTCCAATAAATCAGGAGGGATAGATTATCCCCATCCAAGTCCTGACAAAGGTCTTCTAAGAGTGTGGCCAATGTTGCCTCAATACCGAATCTGGAAGCAGAACCCTGAAGGAAAAAGTTCAGATGATCTCCTTCATCAAGAGAGCTGCGAACTTCTTCTGCTACCATCAACTCAATAATTCCCACAAAAAAAAATCTCAGCAATAGCCCATATTATTATTAGAGACAATAATCTTAGCATTGCAAACTATGTTAGCATTGGAAACTATCAACATAACTGGAAGTTTTGTTCAATAACATCTGAAAGGGAGATTCACTTGCTTTTGAATCTTTCAGAAATACCAAATGATATTTTTTTTGCTAACCAGTTTAGTTGACAAGATGTGGATTGAGCTAGATTAAATCAGTGAAATCTCTACACTCAAGTTTTTAAAAATCATAAGATCCGCTGGATTCATTCTGCCACATGAATCATAAATTGCCCATCAAAATAATATGCAGAAAGCTAATGACATATCAATGTTCTGAATTAGAGCTTTACAGTACTGGACACTAAGCTTTTTCCCACCAACTAAAGATTATGAGAATAATGTAAAGATATTAAAGTTAAGCAATGCCTGACATCTCAAGAAAACATAATATAATCAAACCTGATTAACTACTAGTTTGCAATACCCTTGAATGCTGGCACATTGTCTTCAATCTGGCATTACATAAATTTTTGGCTTTAATTCACATTTTCTTACCATACTGATTTAAAGGGAAATCACACAAGACACCCCTATCTTTGAATCACTTATCTTCCCTAATGAAAAGTAAGAAAGCAGGATTTAAATTAAAGATTTGGCAGGTGTTTTTTTTTTCTTGAATTCAACTTTTAAAAGAGGGGGAGAAAAGACAGGGCAAGTTAACAATGTTATCATCTTAGTAGAACAAGCACATTCTTCAAGCATCACTAGACTCATGCAATTAATATTAGGCACTAAACATCAGAAAGCATCCAAGAAAACATTAGAAGAACAATCTGCTATCATATATTTGATACCAAAACAAATAATTCCTTCATTAGACTGGCAGATAAATTACGATAGCTTTATCTTGGTTTGAGAGAAAATTATTTCAAGAGAAATCTGAACAAAATTATTAAAGAGTCTCTCACTAAAACACTTGAAAAAGACATGGAAGATTTATGCAAGAGATGAAACACATGCATCTTACAACATCCTCAATAGTTGAACTTGTTCAAAGAACTCAGGTATGTAGACAGCCTTTCAAAAAAGAAACGTAGAATGCTTTCGTAACAATGCAAGTAACTATTTTTTTCAAAGAAAACAATACATCCTTTCAACTAGCCTGGGCTGCTTAGGTAATCAATCAGTAAAATTACACTCTATTACAGTTACAATTTTAATTTTGGATGTTTGCGTTCTACAATCCAGTTCTTACTATGCTATAGTTAAGATATTGGGATTTTTTTCTAATCATATGTTTAAATTATATTAATATTACAATTGTGTATTCCAATGGAATCTACATTAAAGCTGCTGAAAGTTTTGAAAAATAGATCCTCTCTCAATTCTTCCAGCAGACTTGCTCGCAATCATCATCATCATTGTCTAACGACCCCATAATCCCTTGCGGAGTGGAGTCTGGGCAACTGAATGGAGTTTCAATGGCCGGATGCCCTCCGTGTCTCCAAGGCCGAGAGAGAGAAATATCTGCCTCTACCTAGGATTGAACTCACAGCCTCCTGATTGTGAGGCGAGAGCTCCACCTCTAGGCCACTGCACCACTCCAGCAGACTTGCTAGCAACGCTATCTGGAAATTGAAAACTAAGCGACTTAAAAAGATATTCTTTTCTTTATATAGATTTTTTTTATTGGGAGCTGCTCAAAGTCACTTAGAAAGATATCTGGCCATACAACCTGAATAAATAATGATAACTTTGGCTTATGGAAAATTGGATGCAATAAATGAAACCAATGAAGCAAAAAATGAACTGTTCATGTGAATGTTGATTGTCCTTTCCAAACAATGAGTTGGATAATGACCCCTAGTTCTCTTCAAGCCTACTGAATCTCACTTGAGATATATTAAATGGCAACAAAATAATGTCTACCAAAAAGTATTCTAAATTACATGTCCAAGGTGTTGAAATATGACATTAAAACCAACAGTACTGAAAAGGTTATTTGTTTGCTGGATGTCTACATACACATCTGATATCAGCAAGAGATTGTATAGTAATGTCCACAGTGAACAGAGATAGAAGCTTCATGATAAAGGATGAATAAAATAGTTCAATCTCAACTCACCTCTTTTACACTATGGGCTATACCCCATGTCAGAAAAACTCTTGACATAATTTGGAAAGCAGTCAAGACAACAGAAGAAGGAACAATCCCTGTAATGACAATTTAGATTTAATACATTTTGAGCTCCTAAACTACCCACCTATTCCTTAATAGTAATCTGATTTGGAAAGAGACAGTGTTATGAAAATTAATTTTAATGTTTTAATATTAAAATATTGTTAAATATTATTTTATTGGTTTTAAAATTTCTCTCATGGCTGAATTTTGGAGCAGAGATGAAAACACAAGGTTTGCTATGATTTTCAAGCAATAAATTTGATAAACACAACTAGTTTCCCTTCTGATTATCAGATGCCAGAGCTAAAACAACAAAATATATTATGTCCCATGTAACATACTTGCATGAGATTCTTAGATGCTGGTGCCAAGCACAGGAAGAAACAATCACTCAGTAAGGCAATTACAACAATAGCATTTTCAAATGACTTTTTTTGCTCAACAGCAAACTCTTGTTTATGAAACAGCATTTATCTCAGATAGTAAAAGGACAATGTCAAATCTGAATATATGACTAATGAATATTCAGTTGCCTGTGACAGATGAAGGAAATATGTATTTTTCCAGTACTTTTATTTTCATGACACCAATTATTGTTTAACAATAATTAAAATTCAAAAATTTCCACCAAAATGTCTGAATTGCATTAACTAATTAATAACTCTGAAAGAGGCAATACATGAAACATTTTTCATGTGTAAAACTCATGTTTTTCTATAAATTAATACAGTTTAACATTGTAAAGTGGTATCAGTTCTCACTTGTAAACATTTGTGCATACATTTCTATTTCTAATTCATTTCTCTCAATCGACGTAATCAAAATTTGCTTTAGATATTGTCGCTGAGTTATTAGATGCATACGTGTAGAAAGTGTAACAAATAATAATAATAAACATGCTAGGTATTGGGAGTTCCTGGACATCTGGTGACAAATGGGCTACAGGAGGTGCTATATAAATCTAACAAATACATATACAAGATACTAGGAGATGCAGTCTCCTCTGCCAGACCAAAATTTTTTTCTCCCACCTGAATGGTATGATTGCCTGACTAGAGACTAGAAAAGTGTTGACCTTGCTAAGGAACACATCTTCAACACAGGATAGGGAAAATGTATCGACGGTAGCAACCCCTTTGCTAGAGATTCCAGCATTACTAGGGTCAGCAAGCCCACCTATTCTGACAGACTCTACAAGTACACAGGATCCCTCAACTATTTTCCGATACTAACAGACTCAGATATTCAGCCCCTTAGCCTGGAGTGGAGGTCCTTCCTGAAGATCCAGCCCAGAACTGCACAAATCTGAAACAGGCTAAAAAGGTATTGGGGGTGGGGGCAAGAGGAGAGCAGACTACTATCCTATGAGTCTCAGCTGTTGACTAGGCAGAGGTTCAGCATTGCTTATTAACGGCCACCCTTCCCTTTGGACAATGCTGAGGACAACTTAATTAAAAGCCATCTCATGCCTGTGACTATCCTGACTTTATTAAATCTTCCTTTGGATTCTCCTTCTGACTATGGTCTCCATCCCTGTTTGTCTGTTTGTCCCAGGACAATGATCTCTCCTCAGAGGTCCTGCAAAAGGACTTTTTTCCACCTAGCTGCAATAAAGCCTAAGCTCGATTATTTCTAGTCTGGCAGTTGAAATAGCATGCTCATTTGCTTTCTGGCAGCCAGGTCAGCTATTAAAAAAAAAGGGGGGGGAGAAAGGGGGGTGATATACTTTCCTGTGATGAGGCCAGAAGAACAGAAAATTGGATCAAATTTTCAACTTGTAAGTAAATTGCTTCAAAGTGCTGCATTTTATTTTGGCAAACTTTAATGTTTATACTTAACAGTTGTTCCATAAGCAGTATAAAGCAGAAATAGGCCAATTTTTATTATTAAATAATTAACACCATAACAAAGGCTATATTCCATTCAATATAAGCATAAAATGTTGAAATAACTTCTGTTAGTCTGACATTTAATTCTTACTTTTGAGAAAAGTTATATTTGTAAATTCAAATGCATATTTAAAACAAAAATAAGAAAAACCAAATGCTGAGAAACTGGATGTATGTCATGCTATATATAGTTGCTATTCCTTTAAATGATTGAGCAGAGAACACTAGTAGAATTCCCTCCTTGCCTTCCAAAATAGATATTAAATATTTAACTTAAAAACTTACCTACTGCACAGTGCACGATCTAAAAAAAAAAAGTCAGAATTAATTAGACTTCACATTTGTAACACATTTTTCATTACTACAACAGCATCATGATTATGGCTAAGAATATTGTTTTTAAATAGTATCTCCACCAGTCATTTTTATCGTAACATATCTCTTCTCTGTTCAATAATAATTTCGTGCAACTTTCATCTCATAAATGACTAAATTTCTCATCTACACTTCTGCTGTGCCAAGAAGCCAACTTTTTAGAAAACCATGTTATTAGAGGAAGATTGACTTTTATCTCTTTTCAAAGAGATTCTGGGGTTCTCAAACATTCATTCTTCCTTGGGTATGTTCATGAGACAACGATCATTGTCAGATGAGAATTTCTTCCATGAAATCAAGTGAGTGATGGGCTGGAAGATCTGGCAGTTATGTGAGCTACTGCTGAGATATCAGAACCACCTTTAAAAATATTTAATTTTCTCTGATGAACTCTCTATCAATAGAATATTTCTTCTTTATACTGTGATAAAAAAAGCATGAAGAGTCTCTAACTTGACATTTTTACGAAGTATGTCAAACGCCTAAACTTTAATTTCAAAAGAAAACACATTCACTTGGAAGTACTAATTTTATCGTTTGTCAGTCTTTTTTTGTTGCACCTGATATCATTATGCTTCCTATTATGCTTATGTTTTATCAAATAAAAATGTTTTTTTTTCCATTTGACAGAATAAACCTTGCAAAAAGTTAATGCATTTAAAAGGAATAGTAATTAATCCAGCATTGCAATATAGGAATAAGTCAAAATGCCTAGGGTAGTGATGGCGAATCTTTTAGGCTCAGTGTGACCAAAAACTAAAAATAAAAATCAGAAAACGCTCTGCTGGCACCCTGAAGGAAAAAAGGTCTCTCCAGATCTCATCTTCAAACTGTCCTTTCCTCTCTGGAGCATCCGGAAATTGCACAATTTTTGGACACCTCAGAGCTGTGTGAGTTCCAGAGGGTTCAAAGGCCTCTCCGGACCCTTTGAAAGTCAAGGGGAAGGGTTCTGCTTTTGTGAGGCCTCTGGAGCCTCAGGATATTATATGAAAATGAGAACGCACAATTTTTGGATGTTTCGGGCTACGCAAGAGCAAGGCCTACTTGCACAACTTCCAAAGAGTTCCTGGCATGTCACCAAAAATGGCATGGGATGTCATCTCTGACATACATTTTATAGATTTGCCATCACTGGTCTAGGGTTTGAAGACTTTCCTTTTGATACACCTACCTCAAGCAAAGCTCCAGTCTGGAAGAATTTCAAAGGCTTTTCTATTGAATGATAGAGTTTATGATAGCTACCCGTTGCAAGGTATGCTCTGACTAAACCAACTGCTATAACGAGCCACCTAGAAGAAAAAGAGATAGGAAAACACGGTGATGTTTTTCTTGAAATAGCAATAGCACTTAGACTTATATACTGCTTCGCAATGCTTTACAGCCCTCTCTAAGTGGTTTACAGGGTCAGCATATTGCCCCCAACAATCTGGATCCATGAAACACATACTATGAAATATTTTCAGAGTAATATAATATACCCTTCTTAACATAAGTAATTCAGCATTATCTTCCACCGAGACAGAAATATACTTTACCAGTCTGGTTGCTGAAAAAACTGTGAATTATAGTCAACAGTTACAACTGCAAAGCTAAAAATGAGCTTCTTTTAAATATTTTAAATAGAAGCAAATAGCACCTGTATTAATTGAAGGTTAAGAATAAAACTGAGTCTAAAGCCATTAGGTTTTGATCAACTGATAATGATTCACTCACTTCTCCAACACAGAGCTCTCATATGAAGCTTAACAATGTCATACAATGTTTTATGAAGAGCAGAATTCAATATTAAATGTCTCCAAGGAAACAAAGTACAAGTGCACATCATCAAATAAATTGTATTCTACCACTACCGTGTTTCTCAGAAAACATGACCCACCCCAATAATTAGCCCGACCCTACTTTTTGGGGGTGGGTCTAATATTGCCCCAGGGGGTGAGAAACTGTCCGGCTGCAGCTGCAGCCCAATGGCCCCTTGGGGAAGCGTTCACCAAAAAGCCTCCATTCCGAATGCTGAAATTTTGGCGGAGGAAAATGGGGAGGGGGGACTTTCCTGCCTACCATCCTTCCGTCAGTCCATGCTGAGCTCCAGATGGACGCGCACGGATGGGCTCTGGATGGACGCGCACGGCACCTCTGGGGCTCTGTTTTGCCTTCAGAGGCCTGCCAGAAGGCATCAGCAGCCAATAACAGAGGTCCGGATCGATCGAGTCTCTGTTAAAGGCTGCAGATGCCTTCTGGCAGGCCTCTAAAGGCCGGGGCGATGCGTGTGAGTGGCAGCAAGCGGCCGCAGAAGAGGGGTCAGCAGCAGGCTCCAGCTGCCACCCAGCAGGTACCACCGTCACTAGGTGAGTGCGCCTGCAATTCGCGTCACGAAGAACGAAGCAAGGCGGTGGGGGGGATGGAGGGCGAAGCAAGGTAGGGGGTGCAGAGCTGCCCCATGCGCTCCGCACCAGCTTTCATAAGACGCTTCAGCCAGGGTACCCATGCCAACCCCACCCCACCCCCAGGGCAGCGACATCCCTTCACTAACCTGCTTTCCAGGTCCATTCTCCACTGCGCGTGCAAGAAGTCTGTGGGACTATGGTAAGTTACTCGTGAGATCTTTTTTTTTTCATGAGAAGTTGGAAGGGCTGAACTACGGTGGGGGGTGTTTACCGTAATCCCC
>JANHFL010005700.1:499072-514041 GCA_032468155.1 Oxyrhabdium leporinum | reverse complement strand
GGACGGTCGGGACGGCGGGACCCGGGCCCGTGTCCAGCCTCCAGAGAGCCTCCAGAGCCTGGGGAGGCTGTTTTTGCCCTCCCGGAGACTCGAAGAAAGCCTCCGGAGACTGAGGAGGGTAACAACGCCTCCCCCCTGTGGTGCAGGAGGCTGACTAGGCCACAGCAACCCGGAAGCAAACCCCTTGCTAAAATTTTTGAATCCCATCCCTGACTTTGCCTGTCTTCCAGGTCTCCCTGATAAGGAAGAAACAACGTGATCCCACCAATTTGCTGCAAGGCTGCTATGAATGGACTGGTTTCTCTTGGGTGAGAGCCAGAGTCTCTTGAGAGGTGGTGAAGCTATAATGCCATGGGATGCCTGGCTTCTCCCAGGAATGGTTGGTGAGGAGAATAGGAGGTTCCCTGTCCCTGATCTTTGGGGGATTTGGTTTTGGGGATCAAGCTTCAGGGGGCCCTGAATAAAGTGAATTATCTGGATCCTTTTCAGTCAGTTAAAAGTGGAGGCAGGTAGTTTGTACTTTCAGAGTTGCAAAATTCTGTTCACGTAACCTTACACAATAAAGTAGAATTCATTCATTCAGTCCTGTTTCCTGTCTGGTTTATCTGAGAGGGCTGACATCCAGACAGACCCAGTACACAATTTGGAGGTCCCAGTCCCACAATTCCTACTCAAAAAAAACAAATGGCAGTTGTGACCTTTGCACCGCCTTGTAATTGTGCGCCGGTTGTGCTCTTTCCTGAGTCAGTTGTGCTCACAATCGCTCGTGCCCCGGTCGCCTCCAGATTGGACTACTGTAATGCACTGTACTTGGGGCTGCCTTTGAAGAGTATCCCGAAGCTTCCGGCAATGCACAATGCTGTGGCCCAGGCAATTATGTGTGCTCCCAGGAAAGAAGATACTACCCCTCTGCTCCACAAGCTGCATTGGCTGCCATTCTGCTTCTGGGTTGAATTTGAGGCGCTGATTTTAACCTTTAAAGCCTTTCATGGTATGGGAGTGGGTTATCTGAAGGACCACCTCTCCATAACTACATCAGCCTGTCCTATCAGAATGGGCAGAGAAGGCATGTTGTGGTTATCATCTGCCAGAAATCTACATTTGGTGGCTCCCAGGAGGCGGGTCTTCTCTGCTATGGAGTCCTCCCTATTCTCACCTCCAAAGTGAGGTTAGGTCCATCCCTGTTATTATTTCAAAAGTCCCTCAAGATCCAATTGTATTACCAGGTCTGGGGGTCCCAGGGAACCAGAGACAGTCTTAGGTAGCTTCATTGTGATCAGCCTTTTTACTGTCCCAGTGTGATTTGTATATTTTACAATGCTTTACATTTTTATATTTCTATAATGATTTCTATACTGTTTTATTGATAGTTGTATGCCACCCAGAGTAGTTTCTTATGAGATGGGCAGGCACATAAATGGGATTAATAAATAACTTTGTGTGACAATAGATAAAGAGAAAGGAAATCCTCAAAGATTGCCACAGGGAAGTCTTGGGATCTTCCCTTCTCTGGGAAAAGTCACAGATTTTATTTAAGGGCTTCCTTTTAAAGGTAATAAAGGGAACACGTTTTTTCAACTGTCTTACAAGCACAACTGGTTTCTCTGTTAAAACATTAGCTTTGAAGCTACTTTTTTTTCCAGAAGGAAGCCCTGTTCAACAAGGATGTGAATTATTGCGGGGAGGAGGGGGCGCTGTGGACAATTTTGGGGTGTGGGTGCAGGTGTGGTTGCACATGTTTAGGAAAGCTTAGTTTTATCAGAATTCTATACAGGTTTACTGAGAAGCAAAGTACTTAGTTTTGCATTGGAATTACGGGATTGCATACCAAGCTTCTTAGTTCCTTCCAGAATTACATGCTGAAGAAGATAGTCAGGATTCTATGATTTACGAAGAATACAATGGTGCCTGTTGTGTGTGTGTGTGTGTGTGTGTGTGAAACTTTAATGCTTTTTCAAAATGTTAGACTTAGAAGGACTACTAGTGGAAAAGTTAGGCCTCTGGAATGTCAGCTTATTGTCCTAATAGCTAATGTTAAATCACATTTCTGTTGGGAAATGTTGACACTAAATAAATATGCCTCACAATTCTTGGTTCACTCCAGTGCATGAATAGAAATATCAAGCACTTGAGCATCCTGTCTTCCAAAGAGCACATCTTTCCAGACATTACGCATTAAGAATTGCTGAAACTAAACAGAAGCTTTCAAACTTTCCCAAAACTTTAAATTGCACGTAAACGCTCTCTGAACTAGTCGTTTTGGTGAAATTTTGCCATTATTTGTTTATATTCCCTTTATTGTTTTTATAAAGTGGAAAGTGAGTTGACCCGAGGCAGAATGACTGACTCAGTGTCACCCAGCCAGCTGTCATGCCCAAGGTGGGACTAGAACTCACCATCTCCTGGTTTCTAAATGCTGAATGAACTTTTGATTTGTATTTCATGTATGTTCAAAAAGGGGGATTTGCTGGGAGGGGCTGGACAACCGGTTGCTGGGGAAGGAGATCAGAGCCCTGGCAGACCGGTTGCTGTAAAAAGACTGCTAGCTGAAGAGGGCCAGTCGGCTATCAGATGGTGGCTGAATGGCTGGGGGCACGTCCAAGCGGGGAGGGCATGGATCCTGCCTACAAAAGACGCTGGGAGGCACTTCCTCTCAATGGGTAGGTTCTTTACTAAGCTGGACCTGCGGGAGGCTTACTACCAGCTGGCCATTAGTCTTTAGGAGATTGGTTAACGGTAAGGCTACCCTGGCGAACGAGGGGATAAACTACGGGTACAAATTGGGAAAACCTAGGAAACCCTGCAGTTGTCTGCATGTCCTCGGTGCCTGCCGCTCCAGTAACAGCCTGGGTGGATTCATCTCCACCCCGGCTCAAGTCTCTTATGGGGTGTAGACCCCAAACTAATGATTCATTTACCCCACACCCCAGGCTCAGCCTCATCATCTCCTAAAGGTTGCCTCCCTTTTCCCTGCCTCTACCATTTCTTCCCATTTCACCTTCCCTCCTTTTTGGGAATCTGCAAATAGTTCACCAGTTGCAAGGAAAGCTGACTAGAATGGGTCTCGGGGCAGGAGGTTCATATGTTATTTTTCTTTCCTGTACTTTTACAGTTTGTTTTTTTAATTAAGCACGTTAAAAGAATCTCTTCTTTTCTCCAAAAATGTTAAATAGGTGTGCTTGTTTGCCTTCAAGCAACCATTATAGATTTTTAAAAGAGAATAATTAGTAGAATAATTTTGCAAACAAACACAACCACTTGTTTGAGTTAAAAAGATTTGTGGGCCAAAAGGAATAATTTAGTTTTCAGCCTAATTCATCATATTTATGTACTTTTACAACTCAAATCTATTGTCTAGGTAGAAAGTTATATTACTGTGGGTCATGCAAGCAGTATAATTTATAAATTTATCATGGATCAGTAAAGTTCTCAAACATTCACCTTGGATCAAGAAAGGAAAGTAGAACTTAAATTGAACAAATGAACTACGGTAGTAGCAACATGCTTTGTGATATGTATTTATTGAGAAATTGTGAGTAACTACAGCTGTAGTGTTCTCGAATATTCCCTCTGTTTAAGACACCAGAAAACATTAGCATATTTTTTTAATTAAGATATACAAAAATACACCCCATTGTTTTCTTAACACATTGAAAACATGTGAAAAAATGCCTTGTATGCACTAGATAATATTAAAATTGCCTTATAACAATGTGTGGCAAACTGGCAATGACTGTGTTTTATTATAACAAAAGTTTCTCATCCACTTAAGAAGAGGACATGCTGATTATGTCAACTAAGAAACAGCGAAAGCAGTAATAAAAAAAAACCCACAGCAAATGTGAGTACATATCATAAATGGAATTTTGAATATCTGCATTCCAACAGGCAGACAAGTAAATACAGAACATGTAAGACTACAGTAATATCAAACGTTCTAAAGATACTGTATGTATCTATATTGAAGTATACTTAATTTTCCTCTTCTGCCTTGAGAAGCTAATGCAAAATTTGTTCTGTGTTCTTTAATGAAGCCAATGGTTATGCTGAAAATATCTGCATCTTGTAGAAGTAGTGGAGAAAAGCCTTAGAGTTGGAATGATGCACTAAGTGTAGACACGTACTGTGAGGTGTTCTGAATGACAGCTGACTGTGAAAGGAAAGCAATATGGAAAAATCTGAATGTGTTAATCAATTTGAGGAAGGCACATATTTTTTAACCATCGGGTGTCTCTTTTGTATGTTTGCATGTGTTTATTTACTCGGAAGGCATCAACCTCACAAACACTGAGTTTGTGTTTGTTGGAACTTGTAGAGAGCCTTGTAATCGAACTCTCTTTTCTGACTATCCAGTTTCTAGCAAATATTTCTAATAAGAGCAAAATAATGATACAAATAAACCCGAGCTGCATCACACTGGCATTGATGTTTCATAATATACTGCTAGTTTCCAACAAGTCTACACGTCAAAACCACAGCCTTTAACTTTGTTCTGATAAATAAAGTGACACATTTTCCTTTTGGCATTCAGAGCAGTGACGCAAATAGAAATCTGCAATCAGGACAGAGTATTAATTATGATTTCTTTCCATCCTTAAAAAAAAGCCATTCATTACCAAATGGTGAGGCAACCTACCAAAGGATTCATCTTTCACCACAGCAGGGTTAATGTAGAATTTCAGCCAACACACCAAGTGTGCTAGCCAACTTGGTTACAAATTGTACCTGCAGCTTTTTTTCTTTTTTCCTCTTGCTATTACCATGATGATCACAATAGTATACAACTCACTAAGAAAATCCACCACTCAGCTCAACTGCTTCAAAGAAAAATAGGGAAAATGTCTTTCATTTTCTAAACAGGATAATTACATTTAAGTTGCAATCTACCGAACTGTCAAGCTATTTTGTCTGGACTCAAAAACTGTATTAGTTTTATTTCAGGGAAAACTGTAATAACTTACTCTGAAATTGAGGTTTTCTGATCTGAATTTACAAATAACACGCATGGGGAAATTTAAGATAGAAACAAAATGCTTTTAATTGGATGCCACTGGTGAAATACCCCTCCCCCCAAAAAACTGAATATGGTAACCTGTTGCAAAGATGCCATTGAGATAATTACAATTATCTGTCTATATTTAGTATCTGTTTGATAAGAGAAGCCAACTAGAGTCTAAGGTTGCATCCATCAGGAAACTTTCTGTGTTACTCTTGTATTTCCAGTGGGCCCCTTACAGGTAAAAATTTATTGCTCCAAATGTACTTCATTCATACATACTTCAATGGTGTCACAGGACACCAAAGATGCATTTTTGCTAGCTATATTGCTTGATGAAACAATTAGTATACTTATCCAGTTCCTTTATCCTGATCATACGTTTACAAAAGAAATGGTTGATTCTAGAAGATTAGCTTAATATGGTGTCTTCACATTCGTTGTCTGGGCTATGCAACTGATGCTTTAACTTAAATTAAATCCAAGCACAACAGCCAACTAAAGTGCTTGTTAATTCAAGTTAATGCCCATAAATAAAACAGGTGTCAGCCACACTGCTGATAAAACAAATCAAGAAAACTATGACCTAATTTAACACTACGTGAGCATTAAAAAGTCTTCAACTGAGTGATTTTTCTCCTCTTCTGTTGATTCATTCTTCTTCTTCCTCTTCCCCCATCGTTTCCACAATAAGCTCTGCTGTACAAGTTGATTCTCCCAAACAGTTAACTGCCTTGCAGGTATATTTGGCATCGTCATCCCCACAAACTTCAGAAATAATCAATGAGCAGTTGCCATCTTCATCATAGTCAATCTGGAAGTGCCGGGATTCCTTGATAGATTGCTCATCTTTGTACCAAATCGCTTCTGGGTCAGGGTAACCTGAGAAATACCAGATGCCAAAATGATGATATTTGTAAAAATGCTTTTTAAGCAATAAGTGAATATAAAAAAGAAATAGACAATCATTTGAATTTTCCATTAAAAAAAAAACAGGCTACGGTGGCCTGGGGCTGTAGATGTGCATCTGTCAACTAAGTTACTTTTAACAGTTAATAGTGTACAAAGAGTGCAGTACAAATGGAGTTTTTAGAGTAAGTCCAGTTCTAAGAAATTGCAGGCTGCGTAAGAGGATCCTCTGGTATCTTCATAATCCAGACGTCACTCTTTAAAAGCTCCCTTCAAATGCTGCATAGGTCATTAGCAGATATGGCATAAACTCAGTAAATACAATATAACTACCATGTGAAATATAAAGTGGGTAGGCTTTAGAGTGACTATATATGGGTAGGCTTTAGAGTGACTATATATGGTTGTAAAAATTTATACCCACTTACCTGTAACACATGTACTCAACTTTTCAGTCAGAGTCCTATAGCGACTGTTCCATGATATGTCTTAGTTGTACAATTATAGTTAGAGACTCTAATGTCAATCAATGTATATATTTGTGAATCTGCAGTTCCTGTTAGAACCCAATTAATTTGAAATAGGCAGATAAACACACAACATCTTCTTTACATGGCAGCCCTCTCAAGGTGCGTCAAGATAAATCAATAACTAAAAGCCAGATGTGGTCATTGATAACCTGAATAAAACTGTGTTTAAAATGGGATTCTATCTTGTAGCACACCCAGAAGATGAGAATGAGAATTGGCAAATAAGATACATCAAATTGCAAGAAGATAAAAAAATACCAATACACCAACCCCAAAAGGAAAATGACAGGTGCATAGCTGAAGATAAAGTCTTCTAAATTAGTGAAGAATACCTTCAATTTTACAGTCAAATCTAGCAGCACTGCCTTCCACAACTTCTATATCTTGAATTGTTTTAGAGAAATAGGGCTTCACATTAGACTTTTCTTCATCAACTGCTTCTAAGAAAGAGCTGGCTGTTTCATCTAGGAAAAACAACAAGGGTTGCTCAGAAATGAACAAAATACTCAAGGTAGGGTCTGACCAACAGTCATAAAATAATGTTACTTTATTATTTCCTATGATCTGAAAGTTATATGTCTGTTGACACAATCTTAAACAACAGCCATACTATAGAGATGATTTTTATTCAGTATATAATCAACTAGCATTTCGGTATCTTTTTCACTGGTATTACTGCCAAGCTGACATTCCCCCATTCTATGTTTGCATTTTTCTATTGCTTTTATATGTGTCTCCATCATATTTCTTTTCCAATCTAACACATTGGCCATTCCACCCAATTCTGAGAGATATTTTTTCCACTTCCTCATCCAAGTCATTAATGAAAAAATTGAAGAGTTACAAGGCCTAGAACTGTTCCTTGAGACATTTAATATGCCACTACACTCTAGTTTCTTAAAAAGAATTGTGGATGAACATTCTTTATAGAATACAATTTTCAAACATCTGTTTAACTGTTATGCAATATAGTCTACACTTAAATAATGTGGTAATCTGAATGTCATGGAAAGCTTTCTCAATACTTTTTTTCAAAACAATATATGATACCTTACAATATTCATACATATTTTTGCGTCCTATCTGCTTGACATCTGTCTTAACTATTTGTGAATCTAGCCGCATCAATTTTCTTATTTCAATTGAAAGTTTAAATGGTAGTAAAATATGCTTCCAGAAATACGGCGTGGTAATTCTACTGCTTGGATGATTTACATGGCAAACTCTGCCCAATATTTTACTTGTGAATGAATAATCAATATGCAGAAACAGACACAAGTGTGTTTAGGTTAAATGCAGACTGGCTGTTAGCCTGAGCCACAAAAGATTATAGATCTCTGCAAAATAGTGATTAACCATATGTCCAAATTAAGAAAATAACAATAACGATAGAAGGAAAGACACCATAAGATTTTCTATGATCCATGAACAAATATTGTAGTTTTGGAACTAACAGAATCAGTCTTCTCCAACCTTATAGCCTTCAGATGCTTTGGACTTCAGTTTTCATAAACTTCTGCCATTGTGCTCAAAGTTGGAAAGACTGTGGTAGACCACTATACCTCCACTACTTGTCAGAATTTCCATACCTCCAGCTTCAATCTCTGTATTAACAGGGCTGGTTGGTGAACTCGAAGAGGACTTCCGTCCACTCAGGCCCGAAATCATTGCCATAGAAGACAGCCTTCCTATGGCACGAACAGCATTCCCTGTTTTCTGTAACATAACCAAGAAATGCTGATGAATTCCTTCTTGCCATACGTTATGTTTGACATATTTGTAAAATAAGAGGAAAAAGACTGAGAAAAATACAACAGTTCAATTTAGTGTACTGCAAGCAGACTCTAGAGATGGGGGGTCCAATAAAAGTTGACCCAGCGAATGGAGGGTAAAAGGTGTCTAGTAAAGATTTCAACCATAGAACGTTTGGGCAACTTGCATTATAGGCGGCAAGGAAATCTGTGAAGCAGCTGGATTTTTAGGAATTTCCCCTCTCACAGGAACAGAGGAAGGAATGGAAATCAAAAAGGGCAAATCAATATTGAGTACTTGATCAAATGAAGGAAAAAGTTACCAGCCACGTTTCAAAATGGTGTCATCACTATGCTTCGCTTTCCCCTTTGCTACAGCCATAATAAAATACTGAAAGATGTTATTAATTTTTTAAAATAACAAATAAAAATCCCCCCGAATATATCCATAATTATCTCAGGAGAATTTTCTTATAAGCATTGCAACGGTAAAAATTTGATCAAAGCCAATATGATCATTCATCTGTTACAATTAAGTTACATGTACCAGTAGAAGAGAATATAAGTTATGTATATTTACTTTACGGACAGGGATTGGAATAAGGCAATTTAAGATGTCCCTCCTTTATCCTGTACAGGTAGTCCTCAACTTATAACCACAATTGAGCCCAAAGTTTATGTTGCTAAGTGAGAAATTTCAAGTGAGTTTTGCCCCATTTTACTACTTTTCTTGCCTTGCACTTCTTTCACTTAACATTTGTTAAGTGAATCACTGCAGTTGTTAACTTAGTAACCCAGTTGTTAAGTGAATCTGGCTTCCCCATCGACTTTGCTTGTCAGAAGGTTGCAAAAGGGGATCACATGACCCCGGGACACTGCAACCATCTTAAATATGAACCACTTTCCAAGCATCTGAATTTTGATCATGTGACCATGGGGATGCTGCAACGGTCATAAACGTGCAAGTCACTTTTTTTCCAGTGCTGTTGTAACTTCAAGAAGTCACTAAAAGAACTGTTGTAAATCGAGGATGACCTGTAATAGCTTTCCTGCAAACGATGCATTGTTTTCTTCAACAAAAGGCCTTTTATTTTCATGTATCTTCCAAATTCATGCACTTTGAAGATAGAATGTACAAAGAATTTGTTTCATTTGTTCTCGATCGCTATGTTTACCTGCCCCATTTTTCAAAAGGCAACCGGACTTTCTGTGTTTTTTCGTCAAGACATTTTGCTTCAGTTCTGAACTGAAGAAGTTTCTTGGATGAGAAACGAAATGTCTTCAAGGAAAAACAGAGAAAGACCGGCTCACTTCTGGAAAAAGCACCTTTGGGACTGAATGACTGAGACGCTCCACAGACATATGTTACCTGCCATTTTCTTCTAGCCATGTATTTTTTCATCCTATCTTTGGAGAGCTTTTTGGCTTCCATATGTTTGGTGTCTTTTTGCAGCCACGGATGCTGTAAGCACTGAGTACAATTCAAGCGGTCCCTATGGGTAGTAGAGATAATAACTATTATACTTACATAAGTAAAACTTAGATTTTATTTAGCTCTATATTTAATAATATGGCTCATTAGACTACTGTTCAGTTTTATTCAGTTGCAGTCTGGTACGGTTTGCTTGAATATTGGACATGGGGAATTAATGAATACATAAAAAGTGGACAAAATGGATACAGTTTATTTTGGGGTCATTTTTTTGGGGGGGTTAACCTTTTATATGTTTATTTTATATTTTAATTAAGTTTTTAATAATTGACTATCCTTTTCAAGTGTAAGATTAAAACAATTCCCAATGTCTCAGATGTTTTATTTCTAGCATTATATTAGGAAGACTAGAAAGCTGTTTGCTTTCTTGAGGGACAATCTTTTTACATTGGGATATGTCTACCCAGAACCAATAAAGGCCTCCAACATTCCTTGTAAATGCTGATTTTTACCTTACATTTCCAGATGGCATAGGGCAGCTAACTGACTGCAGGGCAGAGAGCTACCTTAAATAAGCCATGGGATGAGTTCCAGTGATAATAATTATATGTCAATAAATTAATTTTAATTCACAGAGTGATAAAAGATTTATATGTTTGGAATATTATGGCAAAAATATATATATCTAAATGTAATTCTTAAAAACCTCTGCTGTAAATTATTTAAACATTTCATTATTGTGTTTCATATTTCTTATTCAGATTTATTTCATTACTTTTTGATATCTTTGGAGCAATAAAAAATGGCAGTTATACCATCTTTTTCTTGGAAACAGTCTACATTTGTTACCTATTAACACATTATTTGTTACTAAGTTTTCTCATTACCGCTGTGCAGAAGCAAAGAAATCACGTAGTGAGAAAAATATCTATTATTCATTCTCAAAAAAATCTTACGATATAGATTACATCTTATTTTTTATTCCTAAATCATGGGTGGGAAATGCAACATTTAGCATCTGTATGTAGCTTCCAGACTTCTTTTTGTCGGCCGCAAAGATTCTCTGGATTATGCTGCCAAAATTAAAGTGGCATTCATTTTGAAGCTATTTTGTAATCTCCACAAATCAACAACAACAACATGGGGGAAAAGGTGCGAGTTTCAAACATGCACACAATTGTCCCTAGAGATTTGAAGTTGTTTTTTTTTTAAATAAAACCATCAGTACAAAATGCACATAGAATATCACATTTCATAGAATCAGAGGATTGCCAAAATCCTTGGAGGTCTTCTAGTTCAACTCTCTGCCTAGGACAGGTATCTAAATTAAACATATTAAACCTACATTTCATATGTAGTTATATTAAGAATAACATAATTACACTACACATTGGGTTAAGCATTTTTGTGGGAATGTATCTATCTGCATATTTCTATGATTGCTCTCAAAAAAAAAATTAGTTCTCCTAAAATGGTACCACTCATGGCAGGACTGCTTGTGTAGAAAAATGCCAATCGATCAGTAATTTGAGCAAACCTGAAATACCTACGAATTTTTTTGCAGATCAACTTGCCTTGATTTACAAACTGTATGTGGGTCTCAGTGTTCGGATGAAAGGATTATGGGGCTAGCAACTATTTAAAGGAGCAATCTAAAACTACTAGAACTTAACTCTTTCATTGACCTACTCCTTTGCAATTCCCACACAAGACATTAGCTAAGTTGAATGCTAATACATCTGGAAAGCAATGGACTAGAATAGGAAATCTTAAAAATATTCATACCTTAAGAGTCATTACAAATTTATAGGAGAGAGTTGAATTTATTAATTGTATTTATTTATTAAGTTTTATAGGTCATAGATTAGGATTATTAGATCAGTTCCGGAAAGGCAAAGTAAACATAGGCATGGGTCTAAATTCATCATGTACATTAAATTAGCGCAGAAGTACCATAATAAAGATATCTCTTATGCAATGTATGCAGTCAACCCATGCCTCCCTCAGAGTTCTCATTTCTAGGAGTGCATTACTTAGAAGGCTGACATATGCTTGGGAAAGACAGTGTAAAATGTTTCTCCAGGAAGATATGCATTCATATTTAGAGTACTTACATTCATATTTAGAGTAGTGTGTAAACATTGTATAAATGTAATGTATCCTTACTTCATATCTTTCTTTAGAAGGTTGTTTATGAAGTCTTTAGCATCATCTGATATCTCATCAAAAGCCTCGTCATCAAAATCCCAGGTGGCTGAGGTAACATTAGCTAAGGTTTCATTGTCATTATCACCCATGAAAGGGGAAAGTCCACTGACCCTAAAATTTAGGATGAAAACAGTGAATGGTAACATTTGCTTGAGAGTGTTGATACCTTCTGAAGGAAATAAATAAATCATTTTTAAAAGCATGCATGGTTTACATACAAGAAGGCATCACTTTAGAAATATGTTCTCAAAAGAGTTGAACAGCCTGATAAACCAAATATGTACTATACTTGAAGCAGAACTGATCTCATTCTCAATACGATCTCAATAGATCTCAATACTCTAAACCAAAAAATAAGATGGATTTGTTTTTGAAATGCATAGAAGCAGTAAACAAAATAAACGGTTCCATTATTTAGTCATTAGAGGGAGCCAGTAAGCTAGAGGTCTTTTAAAAAGAAAATCAGTAATTTTTGTTTTGTTTTAAAGGAAATCCAGTATATTATGGGAGCTTCTGATCCAAATGCAAAATAAAAATATTAATTTAGAAAATAGAATAAACGCATGCCATTACAAGCAACCCTTGACTGAACAATGTCTTTACAATACTTAAGTTTGTTTCATTTGCAGAAGAATAGTTGTGCTATTCTTAAAGGATATGCAATGCAAATTTTGTTCATCAAGTTATTGGTGAAAGAAGTGTGTGTTCTCTAGAATTAGATGTGAAGATTTTATTGCATGGTTTGGAAAAAAAAACACCCAATTTCAGTTCTACAGTATACAGTTAACACAAATGCTATTAAACAAAAAATACTGTAGATTTCACTATTTTATTGTGTAATGTGCTTCAGGAAATCTATTGAAACAATTAGGCTGGCACTATAGATGAACTACCTAGTAACAAACTGTCTCTCCAACATCAGAAACACAATTGATCAAGAAATCATTGGAAAAGGTATTTTCTCTGACCATCTTCAAGTGTAAAAATTCCCATCCTCTCTCCTTCATTAATTTGTCTTTTATACTGAGCAGACTTTTGGATCTCCACGTTGCTAAGTTCATTTCATTTTAATTGAGCTCACTGCTATATTAGCTTATTAATGCATTTTGAGCCATTTCAAGATAGAAAAGCTGGAAAATATGAGTAATAACTGCTAAACTTCATTTCAGAATATGAGTCAAAGAATGTCCCATCAGTTCACTCTGGATCTGCAAGACCATAGAATAAGATACAAAGAATGAACTTTTCAATTAACTGCCTTGAAAATAATGGTAAGAAAAACAGTATTCCTTAACTATTTTGGGAAGGAATAGAGAGTTCAGAAATGGAATTTGCTGGCAGGCTTCATGGAGTGTCTTCATTTTTTCCACAGATCTCTGTAACCTTGATCTGTGATCTCTATTTTATTCAATAGTGAAACAGTATCTAATAGCAAAACAGAGCAGTATTTGTTTATGGAAACTATTTCCTTTCTGCAGTGTCATTGTCAAAATGAAAATGAACAGCAACCTTTAAGGAAAAAGTAATTTGGAGATGAAGGTATGCAGCTACTTAGAGCTAATATTGAGCTGTTTATTGGAAAGGTTTCTTCAGTTACTTAGAATCAGCATCTTCTTCATGTATGGTATGCATAAACTCAGGCATACCTTAAAAGTCTCTGACAATTCTACTCTTACTGGGAAATTACAAAATGATGTGGGTGCCTTTCAATAATGCTAAATGAAATCAAGGTAGCCTCCCTATTAACCCTTATTCTCTTTTATATTATCTGAGACTGACTATTCAGCTCCTCCAAGATGGCTTATGGAGAAACTCAAGAGCAGTGGGTATATTCCTGGGCTTTCCACTTGTTACTCTACAGAGTTCACAACAGTTGGATGTGAAGGGTCTCAGGAAGTGTGGGTACCTTTTCCCTTAGGACACTCTACTCTCCTGTCAAAAGATCACTGTGCAAAATGTGCAATCTATAAAAATTCTTGATATGTATAAAAGCTTGTATTAGCTCAGTGCAAGCTGAAAATGTACACTACTCTTATTTACCCCAGAATAGTGCTGGTTGGGGGAAGCAGCCTATTTTTGCCCCAAGAGTGAAGTATTTATAATCCCTTACCCTTATTTCTTCCTTTATGTTTTAGGAAATCATTTCTCTTTCCTTCCATAAACTTACATAACATAAAGGATGTGGAAACATTAGTACGTATATGTAACCACACAGTTTGAACTCTGGATTTTTCCCAACTGAAACAGAGTAATGCAGTTTTACTTCTTTGACCTCCCTTACCTATTTGCTGACCAATAACATTCACCTAAGGATAAGCTATTGTTCATCCAAAAATTATATAATGGTTCATTCAAAACCCAGAATTGCTTTCCAGTGCAGGGTTCTATGGAAACTGTAATCTAAAAGTTCCTCTGGAGGTAGAAAACTAGTATTGGTTTCATCATTTTAATTCTTGAATGGAAGGTAATTTAATTTTCCCTGACTAGGAACTACATTTTAGAAAGATTTTTAGTAGGATTTCCTTTCATCCGCTGGCTCCAGGAAGGAAGTTACTTCTTCTTTTTGCATAACAAGGCCAGTCCCCCCAAATAATTTGGGAGGGTAAAGTAATATGTTTATAAATTTTATCAGGACCATGAGGAAAAGTGGTCTGTCTCAGTTCAAGGGCATTGGGAGTAAAGTAGATATGTCATTTAAGTGGAAACACATGTCTCAAGATTAATTACTTTGCAAACAATAACTAGCTCTAAAAGAGCATTGATGAAAGATTATTAATCTTGTCTGAGTCTTAGAAAATCATGTAACTGCAAGACTTTAATGATCAGAATTAATAATAAGTCTCTAAATTGAAAAACAATAAGGAAACCGTAGAACAAAATATAATCCACTATTTTGAGTATTGCTTGGAATTTAGCTTAATCATAAATAAACAATGCTAAAGACTAGGGCCGTGATGGCAAACCTATGGCATGCATGCCAGAGGTGGAACACAGAGCCCCCTCTGTGGACACTCAGGCCATCTCCCCAGCTTAGCTCTGCCGCACACGTGTGCGTGCGCCTACTGCCGGGCAGTTGGTCTTCAGGTCCGTTACGCATGTGGGCGGGCAGGGGGCATACGGGGGATGGGGTGCATGTACAGGGG